>OX382301.1:25663035-25826402 GCA_947507805.1 Aporophyla nigra
GATTTAAATGAAATTTGGTACACAGATAGTTTAGAGCCTGAGAAAGGACATAGGCTACTTTTTATTGCGGAAAAGGGGTTTTAAGGGGTTGAAAGGGAGGATGAAAGGTTGTAGGGAAGTATTGTCATTTTTACTTTTTTTTAATTGGCTTTTATTACATAATATATATTTATGAATTATATTTAAAGTTTGTTAAATTTTTACCCTTAAGGGGATAAAATAACAATAGGGAATAGGGGATGAAAGTTTGTTATTACATATTATAAAATAAATTCACTTCCTGGTCTGTCTATCCCTATGTATGCTTAGATCTTTAAAACTACGCAACGGATTTTGGTGCGAGTTTTTTTAATAGATAGAGTGATTCAAGAGAAAGGTTTATATGTATGACATAACATGCATAATATAGTAAAGAAACGCTGATAATTTTAGGGATTTCTAATGTGATGTCATAAATAAACACATATCGCACCCCTAGATCTAAAGGGAACTAACTCAAAATTCTTAATTTTTGAATTATGCACACATTCGAGTCTGTCATTTCAATACCTATCGACCAATAAACCAGATCCAAAACTATTTCCAACATTAGACTCCAAATATTGGAAATAGTTTTGAATCTGGTTTATTGGTCGATAGGTATTGAAATAACAGACTCAAAGGTGTGCATAACTGAAAAATTAAGAATTAGTTCCCTTTAGATCTAGGGGTGCGATATGTTTGCGCTTATATTGCGAACGCTGGCTGAACCCTATTAAATAGATCAAAATAATGTACTACAGTATTGTACGCCTTAAAAAGGTCTACAAAAAATCCGCGATGGTATATGTCTATCTCTTAGGGAGAACCCACAAAAACCATTTTTTATCCTTTACTTTTTAAGAGAAATAAGGGCTTATTTACGAAGCGATTTTAAGCAATACAGCATCAATCCTTATCCCAATTAAGTACCTTATATACATTGTGCATTTAATATAGATCAATATGGCCCTTTACAGCATGTAATTGAAATGAATATCTTAGAAGATATCAGAGATTTAAAAAGCGGGGGCAGAGCAGCTGGCGGGTCGAACGTCCGTCCCGTCCATCCGTTGGCAGCGGTCGGGTAGTACAGGATAAGTAGGGTTGTAATTCATATTACTTTGACTTCATAGTAATTGCCAATATCATGTGTGTTCGTTATACTCAAAATAAACTCACAGTATTATTCCAAGTAAGAGACCGCGAAATGGTTTAGATGTTTAGATTTTTGGATGTTTGTTTCTCAATGATGCAAAGACGGCCAAACGGATTTAGATCGAATTTGGCAGAAAGATATATTATATCATGGATACGTAACAGATAGGATACCTACTTTATCCCAGTAGTAGGTTCCCGGGTGATATTTTCGGACAGCTATACGGGCCAAGCCACTGACAAAAGTACCTACTATTCCTATAACTATGTTCGGTGTCTGGTAAATGATTGAGTGTCTGTATAGGTAAAATAGGAGCGTTAAGAAAAACCAGGAAGACTTATATTCAACTAAACCAAGCCCTATGTCGCAGCCTTCTTACTCTGAATACTATTACTTTTATTTTAAGAACACCAACACACATGATGTTCTCATAAACTATGAATCCGAAGTAATATGAATTATAATCCTACTTACTACTAATATTATAAATGTGAAAATATGTATGAATGGGTGTTTGTTTCTCAATGACGCAAAAATGGCTGAATGGATCTGGATCGAAAATAGCACACAGACTATATATTACCTATATAACCTGGAATAACACATTCTTAACGCGGTAGTACGTCCTCTTGCGTTAATTTCCGAAATCCACGCGGGCGAAGCCGCGGGCAAAAGCTAGTTGTTAATAAATAAATATCTTCGGACAACCAACACACCGTTGTCTGATCCCAAACTAGGCAGAGCCTGTACTATGGCAACCAGACAACTGATAGGTAAACATACTTGTATACTTCTAAATACATACATATTATAGATAAATTACACCCAGACAGAACAAATGATCGTGCTCATCACACAAAGCTTTGTCTTATTATTTATTAATATTCCGTTACTTATTTCATAATTATGTGTCCTGTGTGTTGCGTGCAGACGGCTCGGCGAGCGGCGAGGGCGAGATCAGCGGCGACGAGCGGCCGCCGTCCCCCCCGCGCGCGCCCTCCGCCCCGCTGCCGCACCCCTCGCACCCCGCGCACCCCGCGCACGCGCCGCACGTCGCCAGCGCCGCGGCCGCCACTGCCGCCGTCTTCGTGAGTCCCATCACTTTCACGTGCTACATGCCCCCCTGAGAGGAACCGGCCTCCCAACGAGGTGCCTGCCCGGGGTGACCTTACACAGAAAAGACCTGAACGGCCTTTGGCCGCCGACTCCCAGCCTTTCAACATTTAAGCTTGGCGTGGCATTAGTGCATGTTTTGCAACAAGCATCAGATTGCACACACCGCAGGTTTCATCAATATTGATGGTGACTGTCTATCTCGTGGTTGGCAACCAGCAGGACGTCTTGACGGGGAGGCTGATTTCTTATCGTACACGGTTTTTTTTTTATGTGCACAGCACAGGTTCCAGTCTGTTGTGCCCAAAACAGCTTCGACTGCGACGAGTCTAACCCGTTATATTGTACACAGAATGCGGCAGGCGCCGGCAATGCGCTAGCGCAGCTGCAGCACCTACTGCTCACTCAGCACGGCGCGCACTCCCTACTGCTACACACTCAGGTAACGTTCTGCATAACCCTATATTAATAGTTCTCAAATGTTCACACGATTCTTATGGGAAACCGTGGCGCTCACTGACTGTGAGACGCAGCGCTGTTGGTGAACCAGTAGTAACCGTGTGATGTATGTGTGTCAGGTGCAGCAGGCGGTGGCGCAGGCGGCCGCGCAGCAGCTGCAGCAGCTCCAGGCGCGCGCCGGCGCACCGCACGCGCCGTCCTCCGCCACCGGTACGTCACCCCCTTACAAGTATATACAAGGTTCGTGCACTACTCTCCGCTCGCTGACATAACTGCGCTGCTAGAACACCACGTGGCAGCAGGGCAGTTCGTGATCAGGGCTTAAGCTTATTGCCGATGCGTCATAATGATGAGCTACGTGATTATAATAATCTTGTCGCGCCGCAGACGGCCGGTCGCCGTCGCCGCGCCGCACGCCGCCCGGAGCCGGCGCCTTTCTCACGCCGCTCACGCCGGGCTCGGGCCGCGCGCGCTCTCCGCTGCACGCGCACGCGCACACGCCACTGCACGCGCACGCGCACAAACCGCGTGCGCTCGAGCCCACCGCCGACGATACCGCGGACCTCGAGGAGTTGGAACACTTCGCCAAAACCTTCAAGCAGAGACGCATCAAACTCGGTGAGTCCTGCTGGATGCAGAGCATTAAGCGACTTAGGGCTGAAACTGCGTTAAGTGGGCGGTCGCGATGGTCACCTGTCCAGTGTCTACGCGCGTGGACACTACAATTTTATTTAACGTAGTGTCCAGCTAAATAAACTCTATCGGCACAGACCTAAAGTTCGGAGCGTGCAAGCCCCACCACGACGGGATATTAATATTATTCATAAGGCCCTCCGCGACGAAATTCGTCGTACGTTGGCGAGCCCCGTTGGCCGGCGCGGACGCCCGCGCGATGATAGACCGCTTTTGTATGGAACCGTGCGGGCGTCCGCTTAACGCAGTTTCAGGCCTTAGACTTCGGTAATTCACGAGCCGTTCGCGGTGATGAGCAATAAAATAAATACCATGATCATTTTTATCTGCAGGCTTCACGCAGGGCGATGTCGGGCTTGCGATGGGCAAGCTGTACGGCAACGATTTCTCGCAGACCACGATATCGCGGTTTGAAGCGCTAAACCTCAGTTTCAAGAATATGTGTAAGCTAAAGCCGCTGCTGCAGAAGTGGCTGGAGGACGCGGACTCGTCGCTGGCGGGCGGAGGCGCGGCGGGCGGCGCGGGCGCGGCGCTGGGTGCGGGGCTGGCCGAGGCCGTGGGCCGGCGCCGCAAGAAGCGCACCTCCATCGAGTCGGGCGTGCGCGTGGCGCTCGAGAAGGCCTTCCTGCACAACCCTAAGCCCACTAGCGAAGAGATCGCCGCGTTGGCCGACGCGCTCTGCATGGAAAAGGAGGTGGTGCGCGTGTGGTTCTGCAACCGGCGCCAGAAGGAGAAGCGCATCAACCCTCCGGCGGGCGAGAGCGGGCTGGGCGCCGGCATAGGCGGCGTGTCGCTGGCGCCGCACGCGCCGCACGGGCCGCACGGGCCGCACGGGCCGCACGGGCCGCACGGGCCGCACGCGCCGCACGCGCCGCACTCGCACGCGCACGCGCTGCACGCGGCGGCGCTGCAGCCGCTGGCGCTGCTGGCGCGCGCCCCTCCGCGCGACTGACGCGCGCCGCGCGTGCCGTTCCTGACACATATCCTCTCGTTGTAAATAGTGCGCGGGCGCGGCCGCGGTGTACAGACTAGTGTTAGCGTGTATATAGATGTACGTGCGGGCCGCTGCGCCCGCTCTAGGCTAAGTTTATATATTATTACGTGAATTTTATTTATGTGGGAGCGAGGCGCGATGCCGCCGCCGCTGTACAGAGCTCATATCAGTTAGCGCACCACGCGATGACTATGTAAGGTGGATGTGTAGAAAACTATCTATATGTTACAATAAACCATCATAGACATTACAAGTGGTTTCATTTACATTACTCCAGCTACCGCCGTAGTGACAACAAACAACAAAAATAAATATATGACAAGAACAGCAAACAAATTGTAGCCTTGACTGTTCAAATAGGAGAAGGAAGTATCACGATCTCTAAACTTAGGCGGAATAATATAACGATGACGAATTAGATCTTAATTTTTAAATATTACTGTAAAAACTGTAATCCGTAGTGTGCATATGTTCCCGAATCTGATGGCTAAAACTGGGCATATCCTTTATATGCTTCAAATCTTGGAAAGAAAAGTAGTTAAAATTTGGTTGTTGAGCTTCTTTCACCTATATTTGATAACAAGAAGAAGTGGTAAAAAATGCGTGAGATCAGCACTTTTTGAACGTCAAAATTCCAAAAGACAGCCCCCAAAATGCCGTTTTGATTATATATTTCTTAATAATGTAACTGTGCAAACCCGAGCATAACATTAAATAATTGTTCATGGAATAGTCACTCAACTTAAATATTTCGATTGTATGATGTACTTATGTAAGTTAATTTTAGCGTGTCTATTTTTACGGATCCTGCACATTTCATTTGTTTTTTAAATAGCTTGCAACGCCACAAGCTGGTTCCATTTTATACATCACATGTTTGTAATACTGCCATCCTGATGATAACAATACTTTTCCCCTTCCCCTTTCAATTATTTGAATTGCACTCATTTTTTGTATTCTTAAGAGGAGCCGAATAAACTTGCTTGCGAACACATTGCATTGATTTCTCGCACTACAACGACGACATATACTTACATACGACGATATGGAAAAAATTAATCGATATTACAATAAACGACCGATAGATGTCACTGGCTGTCTCATCAAGTATCGCCATGTAAACTAATTCATTCTCAAAAAATAAATGTTTACTGATTCTATTCGATCACTACATACCTATTAAAAAAAAAGTAAAGGTAGACTAAAAAAATATTTGTTGATTTTATTGAATATAATTATTATAAAAACTAAGTGTTTTTAACTCCAATGTTTTTACTACCCTTAAAAATTTCACAAGTGCCTAAAGTAATAATGTGGAACTAGTGATATGCAAATTCAACATTAGTTCCATTATTTTTATATTTTTTAAAAAACGGAACTGGTGATAACAAATTCAACATTAGTTCCATTATTTTCAGATTCTTTTAAAATGGAACTAGTGATAAAAAGAAACAGTCAGTAGTTCCATCATGGAACTGTTAATGGTACTAGTGGCAACGAAGGTATTTTTATATTTTTTTAAAAACGGAACTGGTGATAACAAATTCAACATTAGTTCCATTATTTTCAGATTCTTTGAAAATGGAACTAGTGATAAAAAAAACAGTCAGTAGTTCCATCATGGAACTGTTAATGGTACTAGTGACAACGAAGGCTTAGCAACGCGACAGCAGGCGCGACGCCTGTTGTCGTGTGTTCACAATTGCGATATTGAAATAAAAAATTTGTGACTGCTGTATCAACATCGACCTTGTCGTGCACGGCTTTCTTCATTGCGCGCTTTACTAGTTTCACCGCGTTCTCGGCCGCTCCGCTACCCGCCGGTCTATAGGGACTAGTAATAGTGTGGGTCACAAAATTTCTTGTAAAAAAATTTGCTAGTTCTGCCGATCCATAAGGCGGGCCGCCATCGCTCACACCCTGTGAGGGTAGACCGAAACGAGCAAATAATTCCCTAAGTTTACCTATCGTCGCCGTGGCGGTAGTGCCTGACATTTTCTGCACTTCGATCCACTTACTATGAGCGTCCACGGTGACGAGATAATGTTTTCCCTGAAATTCACCGAAATCGATATGTAGTCTTTGCCAGGGTCGGGCAGGGAACTCCCACGGATGTAGTAGGGACCGTGGAGGTGCATCACGCTGCTGGCGACAAGCACTACAATCTCTCGCGAGAGTCTCAATTTCCACATCTAGTGTTGGCCAATAAACATAACTTCTTGCTATATTTTTCATTAACCGACTTCAAAAAAAGGAGGAGGTTATATGTTCGACTGTATGTATTTTTTTTTTTTTTTTTTTATGTATGTTCACCGATTTCTCCGCCAATTGTCAACCGATTTTGAAAATTCTTTTTTTATTCGTAAGGGTATACTCCTGAGGTGGTCCCATATTAATTTTGTGAAGATTTGATGTATACTTTGGGAGATAAACGAAGGAACTCCTCAAAAACAAACAGTACACGTAATGTGATTTGGATATTGTACTAAAGATCAAAAATAATTGCTGGTTCTTTCTATCCATCCGTGGTGAACTAATTATAGTCTTCGAAGATACCGCATGGAACTCCTCATCGGTGAACAGTACATATAGGAACTTACAGTGAAAGGTTAGAAGGTTAGGGGATAATTCTTTGAATATTATAGGCACGTTTAGACCGTTACTTGTATTCTTATATTCCGTTGAGCTGATGATGGAAGGTACAACTCCTTATCGACATATATAGATGGGTTTGCAAAATTCTTTTTTTGTTCGAAAGGGGTTTATTCAAAAATGGTCCCATATAATTTTCATATAGATCTGATGATGAGTTCCGGAGACAGACACCGGAACTCTTTAAAAAATGACAGCAAATCAACCGCTATCGCAGAAATATGCATTGTTTGTTTGGAATTAGTGCAGGGTGAATACCACAACTAAAAATTTAAAAATACAAACAAAAAAAAAACAACCGACTTCCTTAAAAACACTACAAAGTGAAAAATAACTTTAATTTCGGAAGTCGGTGGCAAAAAAACCATAAATACAGATCCTAAGACACCGACTACCGAAATTAAAGTTATTTTTCACTTTGTAGTGTTTTTAAGGAAGTCCGTTTTTTTTTTTTTTGTAAAAAAGTTTTTTTTTAACTACCCCTAAATGCCCTTCATGTAATTCGGATAGAACTGGTTTTCTCAATGGTTCCGGCACGATTACCCGGTGATTATATAAAATACAACCACGATCCAACACTAAACTATCTTTTCGGTTGAAATAAGGCTTTTCAAGCTCGGCAGTTATTTTTGTTGGCCAGCCAGTGATAAGATATTTTTGTATTTTATTTAAAACGTTGTCTTTTTGTGTCCATGAAGCCACCTCTTTTGCACTGATCGGGATTGATTCCTCGACATAATTTACATATGATACCGAACCCAGGTCATCACAATATTTCCGTTCATATGGCAGTGGCAGTCGCGACAGTGCATCTACATTGCAGTTATCACTTGATTTAACAAACTCAATCTCAAAATCATAAGACGCCAGCCTGGTGGCATATCTTTGCAGCCTACTGGCTGCTGTTTGCGGCAAACCAAATTTCGATCCAAAAATAAAAGTTAAAGGTTTATGGTCCGTTTTAATAATAAAATGACGACCATAAATATACTGGTGGTGCTTGATCACACCAGTGATAATCGCGAGGGCCTCCTTGTCCAGCTGACTATACGACCGTACGGCTGCATTTAACGTCCGTGACGCGAAACAAATTGGGCGCTCGTCGCCGTTAGGAAAACGATGTGACAGGACACTGCCGATACCATATGAACTGCTATCCACGGCTAATACTAACGGTAGTTTTGGATCATAGTGTACCAACACCTTGCTGCTAAGAATAGCCGCTTTTAGTACCTACCATGTTGTTAACCGAAATACCGATCAGCTTCACTCTCGGTAGTTTTGTAGCCGTCCTTAATCATTTAAACACCATGCTTGAGTTAAATTGATTTACCGAGTGACCGTAACAATAATGTAACGATCATGACGGTTAGAACTTTTAGATTAGCTGGTTGATTAAATCAACATTAATGTATTTCTTCTTTGTTTTAATTTCATATTTATATGTAATCTGTCGTAGTGAATTTGTAGTGATTCTTTTTCCGTAAATCTTTTAATAAGTTTTGTTACTTTTTTCCATCTACCTTACATTTTCATAATATCATTTTCGCTTTTAAAAATGTACCACGCTGCTTAGACTGCTTCATCTCGATGGCTAATAGATGCTAGAACACCGCTTTCCCACGTAGATTCAGGGTCCGACGGTTGTCGGGATGTTGCAGTCAGTAACAGGAATTCGGACATTTTGTAAAATGCCTAATTCGTGGATTCCAAGGTTCTTCCATACCGGAAGGAATATCTTTTTCGCCGCTGCAAGGGTTGTGGCTGGACAACCTGCGAGCTGCCTACCTACTGCTGGAAGACCTACCCACCTACCTGGCTGACACCGGTCACCTACGACTTGAGAACTACCAGGATAGTGGTTTTCTTTAGGCGGGCTAGAATTGAATACGCGCTCGATATTTAGAACTCACGCCAGCCTTCTGCTGGAGCTAGCTATGTTTAAATATTGTTTAATCTTATCTTAATTACACTTATGTACCTTCCATCTTTTTGTTTCTTTTAAACGTCCTGCCCTAACAGGCACGTTACAGTGGCGTCCATACTAGTGGTATATATCGAGCCGTATTTAGTTCTCTTCTGCTAGGCATTTCTTTTGGTTTTCTTGGTGTTGGCTGTCTATAACAGTAGTGTTAGTAATTATAACTTGATTACGAGCTACCAAAGGTGTTCATGTGTAGTCTACTGTAAAAAAAAAAACATAGAATTCTTTAAATTTAAAAACTGTTGTTGTGGAATAAAATCAACCCACATATATTTTTCTTGTGGAAAAAAACCATCCACATATTTTTTTTGTGTGGAAAAAAATCTACCCACATATAATTTTTTTTAAGTGGAAAAAAAATCTACCCACATATAATTTTTTTTAAGTGGAAAAAAATCTACCCACATATAATTTGTTTTGCCACTTCACACGTTTTGGTAGCACGAGTACTTGATTTTGTTTTGTTACTGTGCCTAACTATTTTTGTTTTTTGTTTTGTGAATTTTGCAACACACACCTCTAGGGTTATTCGGAAAATTTTACTTGTGTTATAAAATTTTTAATAACTAGAAAAATTTTGCAAATATGTCTTATGTTATAAAATTTTTGTCTTTGCAAAAAGCGGAACTGGAATATGAATTAGCGATTTGTGGTGGTACAGCTGCCGATTCTGTCAATGAATTACGAAAACAAATAGTTAAATTGTCTTCTACCCTTCCTTCTGAGGATATTTTACAATCACATTTAGATCCTATTGATGACTTAAAAGCAGTCAAAGAGTCCTTGTTAAAATCTCATAATAGCATAATTACCCTTAAATCTAAATTTGAAAGGAATTTGTTTACACGCACCGAAAACTTATTGCACCACGTACATCATCGACTAAATCGAGTTAATTACTCAGCTGGTGACGTTGCGGAGGTCTATAAAATTTGCTTGACCAATTTCAATACCCAATACAAGGATATGACATTGCTTAGGCCACAAACTACTTTATCTACTCAACCTCAGGTGTCTACTCCAACGGAACCAATTCGTGAAACTAACCCAGTTAATGTCGCTGTCAGTTGTGAGCGTAGGCTGTTTTCAGAAATAAGTAAACTTAAATACTCCGGAAAAACTTGCGTCCGTGCATTTATTCAGAGGGTAGATTAATTTATTTTGAGCAGAGCTATACCTCGCGAACAAATGGTTTCTTTCGCTTATGAAATTTTCACTGACGACGCTCTTCATTAGTTCAGATGTGTTAAAGATCAAGCTAGAACTTGGGATGACATTGTCTCCTTGCTTAAACAAGATTTTAGTCAAAGTGACTTTGACTACAAATTTTTATCCGAAATTAGGACACGCACTCAGGGCGAACTAGAAAATATAACAATTTACATTTCTATTATGCGTGGCATGTTTTCTCGTTTGGATAGAAAGTTAGCAGAAGAAGATCAACTAGAGATATTGCTGCATAACATTCGACCTTGCTATGCAAGTACGCTGGCGTCGTCTGCAGATATAACCGATATAAGTAGTCTACAAAAATTATGCAGAAACTATGAAAACATACAAACTAAACTAAAACAATTTCGCGAACCGCCTAAAGACAGTACTGAAACCTTAGCACCGGAATTCGCTTATAAACACCAGCCTAGCAATATCAACTCTAATAACTATAAAAACACTAATTCGAATTATAAACCAAACTACTCTAAAAATACTTCTGAAAATAATAAGAATTCTAGAATTTACAAGTCAATGCAGTGGCACATGTATCTAACGAAAAAAACAAAAATGTATACTGTCCAAGATGTAGGTCTAAATCACATTCACTACGTTCATGTAAACAGCCACATTTTCTAATCTGTTTTAAATGTGGTAAGAAAGACGTGAAATTCCCAGAATGTCCTAATTGTCACTCTAACACAACAAAAAACTAGGTGGCAAGGGTTGTGGAAACAGAAATAGTGCCAATTTCGATAGGAATGATTGGGAAAATTGGCTACAAACTGTTTCAAAATTCAGTTCCTGCTATACTGTTTCTTCAATCCGTAATAATAGTATAGATTTCACACGGCCTTACGTTTCAGTTACTATTAACACTAAACCTGTTATTGGGTTACTGGATACAGGTTCTGCCGTCACTATAATGGGAAAAGACCTCCACAAGAGTTTTATTTCATCCAATTCCAAGGGAACTTGAGTCAACCTATGACATTTGTAACGCTAGCTATCTATTTATCCCGGTAGTAGGTTCCCAGGTGATATTTTCCGACAGCTATACGGGCGAAGCCACTGGCAAAAGTACTGTTATAATTCCTATGATCGATTTGGTGTCCGGTAAATGATTGAGGGCCTGTATAGGTAGAATATGAGCGTTAAGAAAAACCAGGAAGACTTATATTCAACTAAATCAAGCCCTATGCCGCAGTCTTCTTACTCTGAATACTATCTATTAGTTTTATTTACACACATGATATTCTCATAAACTATGAATCCGAAGTAATATGAATTATAATCCTACTTACTACTAATACTATAAATTATGTGAAAATATTTATGATTGGGTGATTGTTTAAAAATGGCTGAATGGATCTGGATCGAAAATGGCACACAGAGTCTATATTACCTATATAACCTGGATTAATACATTCTTACCGCAGTAGTACGTCCTCCTGCGTTAATTTTCGACATCCACGCGGGCGAAGCCGCGGGCAAAAGCTAGTTTTTTTATAAATATAACATACGGAACCCGTCGCGTCGAATGTTCCATTCGCGCATGCCGACACTTCGATGCATGCTGTTATTCGAGTGTATGGTAACAACTGACTAATAGGGGAAAAGTGAACCTGTATGCAGCATAAAGCATTACATTTTTGTTAAATAAGTTCACAAAGTAACTGATTACATTATAGTGGGTTACATGTTCTCTCTTAAAATGCAACGGTTGTATAGTACACGTGTGGGCTATTATTCAGAAAACTTACAGCTGCTAAGGCACTGCACTACTAAGCGCTCAATAACAGTGACTTTGTGGCATGTTTGTGGTGCTTAATAGAATTACTTTACAGCGAATAGCGTTATAGTTGGCTACGTTTTTTTCTAAACAGCTGTTACACCCCGGGTGAATACTAATAACTCTATGTAAATGGAGTACCGCTGTGGGCCTTATGTGACAATTTATAATGCAGTTCTGTGCTACTTGGGTTATGTTTGGGTTTGGTTGCAGGCGTCTTAGTGGGGGCGCCGGCAGCGCCGCCACTCAAATTGGGCTCGGGGTATTTAGTGAGCGTTTTACGCTGTTTGACCAGCCGCGGCGCTATGCCGGCGCTGGTGGTTGGTGCCACCTCCACGGCCTGCGCCCTGTTGGTAGCAGGGCCTACCCTCGGGACAGCTGGTGTTGTGGTGGTAGTCATCTCGGTCGCCGTGGGGGGTTTGGGCTTCTTGCCTTTCCCTTTTCCCCCGCGCCTCTGCTTCCTGCTCCGACCAGAGGAGGTTTGCGCGTTCCTTTATGTGGGCCCATTGGCCGCCGCCAACAGCGACACGCCCTAGGGCCCTTCTGGCTCCACATCTATTTGCCTTTCGGTGGCCGCTGTGGGCCGGCATGTAAGGGCGAGTGTGGTGGCGGTCCCCGCTCGCCTGTTCCGGATTTCGGCTTGGAAGGTGGGGCACTTAATATTGCACGCGGGGTGCGGGCCACCGCAGTTAATGCAGGTGGCCGGCTCCTCCCGCGGGCGTGGGCAATCATGTGCCATGTGCTCGCCCTCGCATCGCACGCAGGCGAGCGGGCGGTGACATTGGTGCGAGCTGTGTCTAAACTTTTGGCACCGGTGGCACTGAGCGGACCCACGTTTCCCGCGCCAGTCCTCTATTTTCACGCCCCGCATGAACATAAATACGGTCGTGTCAAATATGGCCCGGACGTCCGGGGTCTTCTTTAAGATTGCGTGGAATACGCAGCCGGGTAGTCCTTGTGCGCCTTTGATATGGCATATGACGTACTCCGGCTGGTATCCTAGCACGCGCAATTCCTCCTCTATTTCCTGGGGATTGGTGTCCATCGGCAGCCCCCTAATGGCCACCTTTAGGTTCCGCTCCGCTGGAAGGGAGTATGCGAACCAGGCGATGCCACTGTCCTTTTCCAGGCCGGTTAAGTAACGTTGGACCAGCCTGTACTCCTCCTCGCTGTCGGGGGTGAAACGAACACCCCCACAGAATGGACGAGCGTTCGGAGGCCAGCCCAGCTTTGCCACAAAAATAATGCTGGATTTCGCGACGTCCCCGTAAGGTGGCGTGGCGGGCGGCGCCGGAGCTTGGCTCCCCGTCCACGGAGGGTAACGCGGTGGCCGCTAAAACGGGCCCCTCAATATGTAGCCCCTTGGGCGAGCAAAACGCGTCCCTGTGTGTGGTTGCTATTTGTGTCTCTGCAGGCGCGCCGCGGCGTTGAATTATGTATCAACGCCGCTTTCTTCACGACGCCTTGGCGGTCCAGGTGAGACCCCCAGTTACCCGGGGGAGGCCCGGCGAGAGACGACCAGCGACAAGACACCGACTCGACGCTCCCACAGAGTAGGGTGCGCGCCCCCGCTTATCCCGTTTCCCAGAGCGAGCCGGTAGCGGTCTAAGCTAAGGGGCAGTATGTGCGTGTGGGCGGTAGTGTACTGTGTAACACCGCCCATGAATACGTGACAACGCAGGCCCGCCCGCGTGTGCACGTGTGAGTCCTAGTGCCTGTTTAGAGGTGGTTGTCTGTTTTACGTTACGTGGGAGGCGTGCGAAGCCGGTGACCATCGCCTGCGTCTTACCCACGTTCACCGACAGTCGCCATTTGGCGAGCCACTCGGGAAGGAGCTCGAGCGCTCGCTGCATTTTGACCGCCGCGTACTTCGCGCTAAGCAAAGTGGAAATGTACGCGGCGTCGTCCGCATACAGCGCGAGCATCACGTCCGGAGTGGTGGGGATGTCGTCGGTGTAACGCGAGTAACACGCCGGCGAGACGCAGCTGCCCTGCGGTACGCCCGCGAGCACCGGCCTGGCGCTGGAAAGCACCCCATCAACCACCACCCTGAAGGTCCTGTTGGAGAGAAATGTAGAGACCACTTTAACAACGCGACAGGGCGCGTCTGTGGTGGCCATCTTGTACGTGAGGCCGTCGTGCCACACACGGTCGAAATCCTTTTCCATGTCGAGGAATACTGCAACCGAGTATTCCTTTTTGTTGGCAGCTGCGGCGAGGTGGTGCAGTACCCTCGACAGCTGGAGCGTCGTGCTATGCTCCGCCCGGAACCCGAACTGCTCCGGCCGTGGCGTAATATGCGGGAGCAGGTGTCGCAGCACGAGTGCTTCGAACACCTTGGAGACTGTGGGCAGTAGAGTTATCGGCCGATAGCTCTCGGGCTTCAGCACGTTCTTTCCCGCCTTCGGCAGCATAATGACGCGCCCTTCCTTCCACGAGTCGGGGAAGGCGCCGGTGCGCAGTATCGCCGTGAACAGGCGCGCCAACGCCGCTACCATACGGTACGTTAGGTGGCGCAGCACTGTATTGGTGATACCGTCAGCACCGGGGGCCTTCCTGGGCTTCGTCCTCAGGATGGCGCGTCGTACTGCGTTAGGCGAGAAGAAGATCGGCTCTTCCTCGGGAGCTATCGGCGCTGCGAAATAGTCTCCCAGGTGTTTCTCGACTGCTGCGACGTGGTCTGCGTCGCTCGTCGGGTTGGGGCGGACTGACGCTCCAGGTGATCGGCGAAGACCTCCGCCCGGTCCTCCGCTACGTACTTGAGCGCCCCGTCGCTGTTCAACAGCGGACGCACCGGGGCTGGAGTATTGGACAGCTCGCCGCAGAGTTTATGAATCGACGGCCAACTGTCCGTCGTCTCGTCGATTCGTTCCTCCCAGCCCGCGGTGGTCATGGCCTGTAACTCGGCCTTGATCTTCCCCGCGAGACGGTTTAACTGCGTCTTGAGTGTGGGACATCTCAGCTGTTGCCACTGCTTGCGAAGGCGCCTCTTCTCAGCGATCAACCTAGTCAACCGCGGAGGTAGAGGCGGTAAAAGCCCCCCCCCCCCGCGGCTGTTCGGTGGTCGCCGATGGCAGAGCGCGCTGGATGCAAGCAGTGATGTCGCGAGACGTCCCATCTACGTCCGCGAAAGTAGTCATAGGCCGAGTCGGCACAGTGACCTCTACTTCCTCTTGGAACCGGGTCCAGTCTATACGTCGACGTGGCGCCAGGGGTTTCAATCGGGTCGGCACACCCGACTGGACGATGAGTACAGGGTGATGGTCCGACTGTAACTCATCGTCAATCACGTGCTGCGTGATCTGACAGTGTAGCTCTCGGTGGACCACAATGTCCAGCACATCCGGCATGTACGTATCTACATCCGGATAGTGCGACCTTGTCCCGAAGGCCGCGGGCATTCCAATGAATCACCCTCAACGGCCTAGCCATGGTACAAGGTCAGTAACTTGGCCAGGCCGTCGAAGATGACGGTCTCTATATCTTGGCCCTGCCTGATGGCCTTAATTAGGTCCATCAGCAGCTGGATAGCGCAGGCCGTGAAGTCACTCCTGGTTGTGCCAGGAGTCCGAATATGTGGCGCGGCGTGGGCGTGTGCGCCGGTGGCGCCACGACTCGGTTTGCGCTCGGGGTACTTGTTACGTTTTAATGGTTTGACATTAACCGGCCGCGGCGCTGTACCGGCGCTGGTGGTAGGTACCACCTCCGCGGCCTGCGCCCCACTGCTTGCAGGGCCAGCCCTCGGGACAGCTGATGTTACGGTCGTTGTGGTCGCCGCGGGGGGTTTGGGCTTCTTGCCTTTACCTTTGCCCCCGCGCCTCTTCTTCCTCCGCCTAGAGGAGGATTGCGCGTTCCTTTGTGTGGGCCCGTTGGCCGCCGCCATTAGCGACGCGCCCTGTGGCCCTTCTGGCTCCACTTCTTTTTGCCTTTCGGTGGCCATTGCGGGCCGGCGTGTAAGGGCGGTAGTGACGGCGGTCCCCGCTCGCCTATTCCGGATCTCGGCTTGGAAGGGGGGCACTTGATGTTGCACGCGGGGTGCGGGCCACCGCAGTTGATGCAGGTGGCCGGCTCCTCGCTATATGAGGTGTACCGCGCGGCGAAGGAGGCTCTGTGGCTGGCCATCGGCGAAGCAAAGACGCGAGCCAGGGAGGAGATGTTGGAGACTCTCGACGGAGATCCGTGGGGGCGCCCCTATCGGGCGGTTCGAGGGAAACTTCGAGCCGCGGCGCCTCCACTCACGGAGAGTCTCCAACCAGAGCTGCTGGAGGAGGTCGTCGCAGCCCTCTTCCCGGCAAGAGCGGAGCACACTCCGCCGCCGATGGCTTTGCCCACAGCCGCAGAGCCTACAGAAGGGAACGCCATCAGCGTCCCAGAGGTGACATAAGGAGAGATGGGGGCGGCCGTGTTGCGGCTCCGGGCCAAGAACGTGGCTCCGGGGCCCGACGGTATACACGGTTGCGCGTTGGCCCTCGCTCTGAAAGAGCTAGAGCCCCAACTGAGAGGACTCTTCACAGCGTGCCTTGAGCAGGGCCGGTTTCCCAGTTTGTGGAAATCAGGTCGTCTGGTCCTGCTCAAGAAGGCGGGGCGCCCAGCGGACTCACCGTCCGCGTACAGGCCCATAGTGTTGCTGGACGAGGTCGGGAAATTATTCGAGCGAATTATCGCTGCCCGCCTCGTCCACCACTTGTGCAGAGAGGGGCCTGACCTGGCCGAGAGCCAGTTTGGCTTTCGGCACGGGCGCTCCACCATCCACGCAATATCGCGTGTGAGAGTCCTGGCAGAGGAAGCAGTGTCCCAGGGTGGGGTGATGTTGGCGGTGTCCTTGGACATTTCCAACGCCTTCAACACCCTGCCTTGGAGCTGCATTCGGGAGGCACTGCTGTACCATCGGGTGCCTCCCTACCTCTGCCACATCGTTGGGGCTTATCTCGAGGATAGGGGTGTCACCTACATGGGACGTGATGGCGGAAACCAGCGCCGTATGTCGTGCGGTGTTCCACAGGGCTCGGTCGTTGGCCCGCTCCTGTGGAACATCGGGTACGACTGGGTGCTGAGGGGCGAGCTCCCGCCGGGCGTGGAACTGACGTGTTATGCAGATGACACGCTGGTCACGGCCCGGGGGAGCTCGTACAGGGAGGCAGCGTTGCTGGCGACGGCTGCGGTTTCACAGGTGGTGAGCCGCATACGGCGCCTAAGCCTGGAGGTAGCCCTCAATAAGTCGGAGGCCATGGCCTTTCATGGCCCCCGGCGGGCGCCGCCGGCCGGATCACACATCGTGGTCGGGGGGTGTCGGATCG
Source organism: Aporophyla nigra (assembly GCA_947507805.1). NCBI lineage: Eukaryota > Metazoa > Arthropoda > Insecta > Lepidoptera > Noctuidae > Aporophyla > Aporophyla nigra. The sequence goes on from OX382301.1 coordinate 25,680,409, forward strand.
CTGTCGAGTCCACCATGAAATATCTGGGATTGGTGCTCGACAGCCGGTGGGACTTCGGCCCCCACTTCCGGCGGCTGGCGCCCAAGTTGATGGGCGCGGCTGGGGCGCTGTCAACGCTGCTTTCCAATCTGGGGGGCCCGAGCGCCGCCTGTAGGCGGCTTTACGTGGGGATCGTGCGATCCATGGCCCTGTATGGGGCCCCAATCTGGGCGGCTGACCTGACGGCCGGCAGCATCGCTGTTCTGCGAAGACCGCAGCGAGTGATGGCCGTCAGAGTCATCAGGGGATATCGCACGGTCTCCTACGAGGCGGCCTGTGTACTGGCTGGATCCCCACCGTGGGACCTCGAGGCGAAAGTACTCGCGTCACTGTATCGGTGGCGCGAGGAAGCGCGGGAGCGAGTCGAGCGACTGACGGAGCGACACATGGAGCTTCGTCGGTCGCAGCTCCGCGCAGCCCTGGTGGCGAGCTGGCAGGACAGGCTTTCACGCCCTACCGCCGGCCTCGCCACCGTCGAGGCGGTCCGGCCAGTACTCGGGCCCTGGCTCGGGAGGAGGCACGGCTCCCTGTCGTTTCAGGCGACGCAGGTGCTCTCGGGGCATGGTTGCTTCGGGAAGTACCTGTGTCGCATAAACAGGGAGCCGGACGCCCGGTGTCATCACTGCGTCGACTGCCGGGAGGATACGGCGCGGCATACGCTGGCAGAATGTGCCGCTTGGGAGGAGCCGCGTCGTGTCCTCGTCTCAGAAGTAGGCAGTGACCTATCGCTGCCGGCCGTGGTCGAGTCGATGGTCGGCAGCGAGGAGTCCTGGGACGCGGTGGTATCCTTCTGCGAAACTGTCATGTCGCAGAAGGAGGCTGCGGAAAGGGAGCGGGAGATATCTTCCGCTCACCCAGCCCGCAGCAGGCGCACTGGGCGTCGGCGGAGGGCGGACAACGCCCTCTTCCAGCCCCCCTAAATGGGTCCAGGGGCGACGGATCTGGGGACATCCGTCGCCCCCTATTGCTACGGACCCGAGATGGTGGCGCGTAGTGTTCCACGCGCGCCTCTCTGTGATGTATGGGGGGGAGTTTAACACCTCACTCCCCCCCAACGTGAGGAGGCCCGCAAAGGCGGGCCGGCACCGGTCGGGGATCGCGGAAGACATATTGGTTCCCGTGGTCCCCGACGTAGGTGTGGGACGGAACACCGGGGTGGTTTTAGTCAGTAAGAGTCTGACAGACCCCTCCGCCCACCCCAGGGCGGAGGACATCCATGAGGATTTCCACATCGTGATCAAAAAAAAAAAAAAAAAGGTGGCCGGCTCCTCCCTCGGGCGCGGGCAATCGCGTGCCGTGTGGTCGCCCCCGCATCGCGCGCAGGCGAGCGGGCGGTGACACTGGTGCGAGCTGTGTCTAAACTTCTGGCACCGGTGGCACTGAGCGGGCCCACGTCTCCCGCGCCAGGCCTCTATCTTCACGCCCCACATTAGCATAAACACGGTCGTGTCGAAGTTGACCCGGACGTCCGGGGTCTTTTTCAAGATTGCGTGGAATACGCAGCCGGGTCGTCCTTGTGCGCCCTTAATATGGCGCACGTACTCCGGCTGGTATCCCAGCTCGCGAAATTCCTCCTCAATCTCCTGAGGTTTGGTGTCAGCTGGCAGCCCCCTGATGGCCACCTTCATATTTCGCTCCGCCGGTAGCGAGTAGGTGAACCAGGCGACGCCGCTGTCCTTCTCCAGGCCAGTCAGATACCGCTGGACCAGCCTATACTCTTCCTCGGAGTCGGGGGTAAAACGTACCCCCCCCCCCGTAAGGCCGAGCATTCGGAGGCCGGCCCAGCTTGGCAGCGATGGCCCGGAAATGTGTTGCCCAGTTCGGCAACTTCTCTACCACCAGCGGAGGGTAGCGGAGTTTCTTAGGTTTCTTACCTGCTGGAGCCGTCGCGGTCGCGGCCCCAGGGGCAGCGGTGGCAGCAGCAGGTGTTGTGGCAGGGGTGGCAGGGGGCCGCACAGCAGCACTGGACCCAGCTCCTCTGCTCCGGATGGAGTCCACCGGAGAAGGCGTAAGGCGCGCCGCCTCCGCGAACGTCGGTGACGTCGGTGTACCCCGACCCTGCGGCGCGCTATCGCGCTGTGGCCGCGGCGGGTCGAGGCAGTATCGCTTCGCCTCCTCCGTGTGTTCATCCGTGCTTCGTCTCCTCCGGTGTCGCTGGGGTTGGGGCTCAAGCTCGAACTCGTAGCCGAACCCCAGCGATGGTGTTGGTGAAAAAGCAGGGCGGGCAGCGTCGGCCTCCGCGTCTCTCGAAATGGGCCGCTGTCCGGATCGCGGGGTCGTCTCACGATAGACGTCCTCGCGACCAGACCCGGCTGAGCCCACGGATGCGATCGACATGCTCGATCCCTCGCGGGACGAGCATGCCGACATCACCGCGGGCGAATCGTACGCGCCCAAGTAGCACAAAAGTGCTGGTTAACAGCATTTTAACAGTGCACAGTGAATGCATTAGTTGCTGAATAATAGCGTAGACAGCGCATCCTCAGATGATATAACTCTAATTTGGGCACAAATTATTCAGCACATAGCTGAGTAAGAGTTCCAATTGATAAATAATTGCATTATAATAACATTATAGTAGCATTTATGTGTGTAACAGTCACCTCAAAAGCTGAATATTGCCTGATTAACAAGGCACGTGTGACTTACTATACAGCAAGGAAGACGAATGTCTACATTGTGTGTACTTTTAAACAGCTGAAATGACACACTGAGCGAAATTGTGGAATGCAATAACTCAATATTATTTATTTTTCTTTAATATGAACATTGTGAAAATAAACATAAAATTTAAGGTAAGTTAAACTTCGATTTCCTGCTATTATATTTCAAATCTTATTGGGAAGGTAACTTTACTGTCAAATACCATACATATTTAGTTCAAAATTTTCACGCGCCTTCGGAATACCACTAAATACTAATAGAAAAGTAACAAAAATTGAATGAATATGACGGCGCGTTTGATTAATTAAGAGTGAATGTCAACCGGATATAGCCAACGCCATCTGTCGAAGTAATCGGTTGTCATTCGCTCTGACGCAACACCAAGAGCTAGTGTGGGGAGAACGAACGGGGCGACAAGTCAGTTCGAATCCGAGAGGCGACCTGTTCGCACCACGAATACGCGCTACGTTTTTGGTGGAGTGTCTAGTGATTTAGTGTTCCTAATAATTAATCATTGTAATAAGATCCTGATTATACTTTGTGTGAAACACGTCGTATTGATTCTCCTCGCCCGATTACCCACGTCCTAGTAAATTCGACCATGGATCCAAATGATATAGTGGACCGTCCTGACGTCCCTTTATCAGAAGTGGGATGCGAAGGGCATTCACCAGGAGAAGATATCGATGCGAACGTGGCATCGTCGCACAATTTACTACGCAACATGGAAGCTTTATTATCTCGCCTGTTGAAGACTCCGCCGCCTACTGAAGATTCAAACCGCATGACAATACAACTAGTGCGGTTTGACCCAGATGAAAAAGATGCAGACATAGAAGGTTGGTGCAGGATAACGGAAATAGTTGTGAATAGTAGGAAACTAGATGGTGCGGAACTTTTGCTAGCGCTTACACACGCTCTGAGAGGACGGGCGGCCACGTGTTTGACCAGATTACAAACTTCACAGTTAACATGGATTCAAATAAAAGAATTACTCCTGGCAAAATTTGGAAAACCAATGCTACCGCAAGATCACTTCGACGAGATATTAAGATTCCAACTGGGTGCGAAAGAAACCGCAAGTGAAGCTGCAACACGTGTCTGGAGCATGATAGAGCGCATCTCTCACACCAATATGTCAGAAGATGTCATCACGGGGTTTGTAGCTTCTGTGCTATGCCAAAAAGATGGTATTATACGCCGAGAGCTGCAGACTTGTAATGTATCTACCAGAGCTCAGTTGCTAAGGGTTCTCAACGGTGTTTCATCGAAACGAAAATATGAAGGACAAGAAAGTAACGAGACCGAACTCAAAAGAAGCCGCTACAACGAACCACGCTTTACTGGATCGTGTCATCGGTGTGGTATACCAGGCCACCGAGCCCTGGACTGTCGCAAACGCCGCGAAGAGCCTGTTTCTAAAGCAACTACGAATACAGCTGAGCGGCCCATGAAGACGTAAGTCCATCCACGTCCTGTTACCTGTTACGTTTGTGGTCAACAAGGGCACGTCGCATCAGCGTGTCCAGACCGCAAAGGGAGCAACGAGAAACCGGCCGCCAGGGAGGTCCACCTGTGCGAGCGAAGGCCGGCAACTGGCATCTTTACCACGTCCAAGGGTGAGCTCGTTTCTTTTCTTTTTGATAGCGGCTCCTTCTGTTCATTGGTGACTTCCGACATGGCTAGCAAGCTACCGGGTACAATATGTAACGAACTTGTTCATCTGACGGGTATTGGATATAATAATGTTGTGAAGTGTGACTTGCAGATACTTAGCCCCATCAATGTTGAAGGCATTCAATTAGACGTATTGTTTCATGTAGTTCCCAACGCTGCTATTAGCGAACCAGTTATTTTAGGCAGGGATATTTTAGACAAGTGTGTTAATGTCGAAATTAGCAATGAGCGCATTCAATTCTCGTTACGTAAGGAGGTTAGCATTGTAGAGAAATCGAGTCAGTGTGATTTTACTAACATAGATTCAGATTTACAAGGTGAGCATAGAGTAGCCCTCATCAGATTATTACAAAAATACCGCGCGTTCTTCATAGAAGGCATACCGACACGTCGCGTCTCTACAGGTTTCATGCGAATAGAGTTAATTGACCCAAACAAAACTGTGCAGCGGCGTCCTTATAGGTTGTCACCGGTAGAAAAGGAAATAGTTAGGGATAAAATAAGGCATCTTTTAGAAGCGGGGGTTATTCGCGAGAGCACGTCACCCTTTGCCCAGTCCGATATTACTCGTTAAAAAGAAAGACAACTCTGATAGAATGTGTGTAGACTACCGCGAGCTTAACGCTAATACCAAGCCAGAACATTACCCGTTACCAATAATTGATGAGCAGATAGATCGTCTTCATGGTGCATGTTATTTTTCCTCATTGGACATGGCATCAGGTTACCACCAAATTTTGATAGATCCTGAGGGCGACAGCACGGCTCGTACATCTTTCGTGACCCCGGAGGGTCAATATGAGTTCCTTGCCATGCCCTTTGGGTTACGAAATGCAGCGTCGGTGTATCAAAGGTGTATTAACAGAGCTCTAGGTACGCTTAAGGATACGGTGGCATTGGCTTATATGGATGACGTCCTCTGCTACTCTGATGACGTCACGCGCGGCCTTGAACGTTTAGACCTCACACTTAAAGCGCTATCTGAAGCGGGTTTTTCTCTAAATGTTCATAAATGTAAATTCATGAAAAATGAAGTAGATTTCCTCGGTTATGTCGTTAGATCAGGTCAAGTAACTCCTAATCCTAGGAAGGTACAAGCACTAACTGATGTACCTGCTCCGCGAACAGCCAGTCAAGTTCGTCAATTTTTAGGTCTCGCATCTTATTTTCGGCGTTTTATTCCAAATTATACCCGCTTAGTAGGTCCTTTATACCCCCTAACAAAACTAAAAGGTCCGATAACCTGGACGAGCCAACATAGTGAGATCCACAAAACAATAGTTAACATATTGACATCAGAGCCGGTCTTGACGATCTTTGACCCTAAATCTCCAGTAGAGCTTCATACAGACGCGAGCTCAGAAGGGTATGGTGCAATCCTTATTCAGCGACGTAATAATCTACCACATGTAATATCCTACTTTAGCCGTCGGACGGCCGACACGGAATCTCGTTACCATTCTTACGAACTTGAAACCTTGGCGGTGGTCCGAGCGGTCGAGCATTTCAGACATTATCTGTATGGACAGCACTTCACAGTTTTCACGGACTGTAATTCTCTTAAAGCATCAAAGTCTAAAACCGATCTTACACCCCGAGTCCATCGGTGGTGGGCCTTTCTCCAGGCCTATGACTTTGATATTGTCCACAAGCAAGGGAGTAGCATGGAACATGCCGATTTCCTCTCCAGAAATCCATTGAACGAACTTACTGCCAACCAGCCCGATACCGATCTGTCCAAGAGAAACAAGTCTGTCCAATTCGTTGAACTTCATCAGGGTTGGCTGACAGTTGAACAAAAGAGAGATAGTGAAATACAGGACTTAATTAGCAAGCACAACAACAAAGAACTCCCTGAAGTCATTGCCCATACCTACGATGTTCGAAAAGGGATACTTTATAGGAAAATTGAGCGTAACAAAAGTAGCTATTGGCTCCCCGTTGTACCACGCTCCCTCACTTGGACTTTAATCAACCATGTCCATGTAGAGATTAAGCACCTCGGCGCTGAAAAGACGCTAGACAAACTATACGAGCAGTACTGGTTCCCACAAATGTCAAAGTTAGTGCGCAAATTTGTAGATTCTTGTATAGTGTGCAAAGCTTCGAAGGGTCCGTCGGGTGCTACCCAGATAAGACTTCATCCGATTCCTAAAGTTTCTACTCCGTGGCATACCATACACATTGATATCACGGGTAAACTCAGTGGAAAAAGCGATCGCAAAGAATATTCATCGGTAATTATCGATTCCTTTACTAAATATGTTCTCCTTGAATATACCCCCTCGTTAGATTCAGCAAGTGCTATTAAAGCACTAAAAAAAGCGGTTTGCCTTTTTGGAGCACCTAAACGTGTTATAGCTGACCAAGGCAGATGCTATATAAGCGCCGAATTTAGAGAATTTTGTAGGGACCATTCCATAGACCTTCATCTCATCGCAACGGGATCTAGTAGAGCAAACGGACAGGTGGAACGCGTAATGCGCACCCTGAAAAGCATTCTCACTATAATTGAGAACGACCCGAACAAAACTTGGCGAGATGAACTTCTAGATGTGCAGTTAGCTATAAATAGTACGCGATCTAGGGTAACTGGATTTTCACCCACTGAACTAATGTTTGGAATTAAAGCTCAATCGTTAGGTATGTCAAAAATTGTATTTGGTTCCGAACCCCAGCCCCGATCAGACTTAGACACCATCAGACGGAACGCCTCTGATAACATTGCGAAAGCAGCTTCAGCAGAAGTAGAAAGATTCAATCGAGGCAAGGCAATCGTAAAGCCGTTCTCTATAGGCGAGTATGTTTTTATAAGGAACAACGAGCGTAATCAGACAAAACTTCACAAAAAATTCAAAGGTCCATTTTTAATTACCAAGGTGTTAGAAAATGATAGGTATGAGCTGAAAAACATTGATGGGTCTAATCGAACTTACAAATATGCACACGAAAATCTGCGTTTAGTACCCGGGGGCCATGACGGTTTGGTAGAGATAGCTACCTCAATGATGAACGATGATGAGGAGGAGGCCGAGACGGCGGAGCAGGGCCAGATCGATGGGACACTAACATTAGATGATGATAGTGACACACTATCGGTGTCCAGCGGTCATACTGAAACCGCAAGCTCGGTAACCCTCTCGGCGTCAGAGCGTGAGGAACTTCAAGGTTAGTAATGTCAGTTTTATGAGAATTAATCACTGCCACTAGAATGTCTAAGCGTGGTCATATGAGATGACAGGTAGAGAGCCAGTTGTCCGGTCCACGTTGTCATATGAGATGATGACTGGTCGAAGGGACGCTGTCACTCTCTGGGTTAAGCGTGGTCATATGAGATGACAGCTTGGGTTGAGAGCTAGGTTGTCCGGTCCACGTTATCATATGAGATGATGGCTGGTCGAAGGGACGCCTTGGCCAGAGTTGGCTTGCATGAGGTCAAACGTAATCCCTTGCGTTTATGTGTGCTTGTGTGTGGATCCCTAAATGTCCAAAGATAGAGACAGTGTACCTGTCATGTCAGGATAGGACGAGCAAAATGAAAGTGGTAATCCCAGCGGGTTTCATTTTTCTATTGTTACAGAGTAACTCAGCGCTGAAAGAAACTGAGAAGCACGAGGACGTGCTAATGTCAGTCTGGCCGTGACGGCGCGTTTGATTAATTAAGAGTGAATGTCAACCGGATATAGCCAACGCCATCTGTCGAAGTAATCGGTTGTCATTCGCTCTGACGCAACACCAAGAGCTAGTGTGGGGAGAACGAACGGGGCGACAAGTCAGTTCGAATCCGAGAGGCGACCTGTTCGCACCACGAATACGCGCTACGTTTTTGGTGGAGTGTCTAGTGATTTAGTGTTCCTAATAATTAATCATTGTAATAAGATCCTGATTATACTTTGTGTGAAACACGTCGTATTGATTCTCCTCGCCCGATTACCCACGTCCTAGTAAATTCGACCATGGATCCAAATGATATAGTGGACCGTCCTGACGTCCCTTTAAATATAAAATAAATTTGTTTGTTTTAGTACAAAGAAAACAAAAAGAAAACTGTTTTCGTGTAATTAATTTGTAATCCAAATTAATTACGATTGATACCCTATAAAATAAACAAAAATTTAAAGATAACATTTTATAATAATACACAGTAACGCAGTGAATATGGCGGATGGCAAGTGAACAGTTTTAATGTTAATATAATGCTAAGGTCTGTACGGGTGTTCACATGTGGCCTTTAATTCAGCAAAGAGTAAAATAGTTTGGCACTTGTGGAATACAAATCAGACATGGATCGATTAGGAGAGTTATATTGGTTCACATTTGCATCAGTTACCTTGATAACTACCTTTATGGATCCAAGCTTTTAGGGTTCCGCCGTGGTTCTTTTAAAGCCATTTTGTTCCTTTTTACACGCTTCACTTGTATGTTTGTATATTTGTATGTTTGTTTGTAACCGACTCCTTATAGCGCTATTTTGACCCACTTTAAACGACCAGATTTCATTCAAACTTTGCACACCTGACAATCCAATAATTTCATAAATTTGTGTCATTATCCTTGCCAGGGTTACCAGGACAGCAAAAAAACTGCCTTCGAAAACTACGCTGACATACGTCACAAACTAATTTGTGCCATTATCCTTGCCAGGGTTACCAGGACAGCAAAAAAAACTGTCTTCGAAAACTACGCTGACATACGTCGCAAACTACACTGACATACGTCTGAAAATTCGAAACACCCTAAAAAATAGAAAATAAATAATAGTTAAAAAAAACTAAAAAACACGCTTCCATTGAAAACCAAACTAAAAAGTACAAAATAATGGAAAAAAAGCGTGGGGTGCCTGATATCAATAAAAAAATACCTTAAAAAGCACCCCACGCTTTTTTTCCATTATTTTGTACTTTTTAGTTTGGTTTTCAATGGAAGCGTGTTTTTTAGTTTTTTTTTTTAACTATTATTTATTTTAGTTGTTATTCGACGATAAGTATTTAATTAAAATTGTAATTTAAGTAGCTGATATTATAATTTAATTATGGCTATGTATAATACATAAGTTATTGATTTATTCAATATGCCGCGAAATACCTATAACTTAGTAGATACCTATCTAAAAATAATGTATTCTTCTGGCCTAATAATAATTAATTACTTCCATATGAAATTGAAATTGACATGCCATACGCCCAGTATTTATGCGACGCGAAAAGTATTTTTTATGAAACATTTCGCTTGATCTGCAACATGGTGCATGCAACGCTATCGTTCACACGCCCGCGCCGGCGCGCGGCGCGGTATTCTACGATAGATGAACAATATCATTTCAATTTTGGGTTGCGAATAAAAGTAAATAAGTTGCAATCGACTTAATTCCTGCTATTTTGGTAGGTAGTTTTGTATATGAAGGCAGAGGGTCATATTGTAAAATAAAAGAGGTTCTTTCAATATTAAGGAACTATTTAATCAATAGACCTTATACGAAACTGCACTTAATCAGTTTCCATAATTATTAATTTAACACCATATTAAAATAGCCATGACACCCAGTAATACAGTTACAGTATTACAGTTCATATAAAAGAGTATCAATGTACAGTGAGGCAGAGTAATTACAATAATTGAGAGCAATACGACCTGTGCACCGGGCCACGCCTGAACTTAGAATGCCAATTCGCCTCTTAGTTTTCGCGACGTCCCCGTAAGGGGGCGCGGCGGGCGGCGTCGGAGCTCAGCTCCCCGGCCCCGGATGATACACGGTGGCCCGCTAATACGGGCCCCTCAGTGTGTTGCCTTTTATAGGCGTAAGATAATATGGGACGCGTTAGTTTAACGCGTCCCTGTGTGTGGTTGCTGTTTGTGTCTCTGTGGGCGCGCCGCGGCGTTGAATTATATCAACGCCGCTTTCTTCACAACGCCTTGGCGGTCAGTCCCCGCCAGGTGAGACCCCCGGTTACCCGGGGGAGGCCCGGCGAGAGACGACCAGCGACAAGACGCTGACTCGACGCTCCCACAGAGTAGGGTGCGCGCCCCCGCTTATCCCGTTTCCCAGAGCGAGCCGGTAGCGGTCTAAGCTAAGGGGCAGTATGTGCGTGTGGGCGGTAGTGTGTTGTGTAACACCGCCCATGTATACGCGACCGCGCGAGCCCGCTCGCGTGCGCGTGTGAGTCTGGGTGCCTGTTGAGAGGTGGGTGTCTGATTTCCGTTACGTGACATGCCTATATTAACTTAGAACACATCACGCAACGAGTGTATGTTGTGTATGTAGAGTCGTGTTGTTCAGGCAAGCCGCGTGTAACCTGGTTGCGGCTTGCCCGGGAGTCAAGTCCGGTAGTGGAGTCAGTCGTCCCTTACCAGGTCGCGGGGCAGAGGTCTCGCGTCGGGGGGCCGCGTATGCCAGGGCGCGATCTGTTTGACATGTGGCCATTCAGACGCGCCGGCACGCGCGAACATTCCCTTCGCGAGACGCCGCACGTGGTCATCCAGGCTCTCGATCCCGAGATCCCGCTGGATGACATCGTTCCTCACGTAGCGAGGAGCGTCAACAATGGTCCGCAGCGCCAGATGTTGCTGGGCGCGGAGCAGCCTCCGGCTCGACTCGCTCGTGAGGGCGAACCAAGCGGGTGCGGCGTACGTCAGTACCGGGCGGATGTACAATTTGTACACGCCCAGCTTGACGCGCGCCGGCATTCGGGACGAGAGCACGGGCCGGAGAAGGTAGCGGGCTACCCTCCCCTTCGCCGCGACCTGGCGGACGTGCTGTCTCATTGTGAGCCGACGGTCGATGGTGACCCCCAGGTACTTGACCCGGGGCGACCACTCGACGTCGGCTCCCTGTAGTTTCAAGGGTGGTGGGAGGCGCGCGAAGCCGGTGACCACCGCCTGCGTCTTACCCACGTTCACCGACAGTCGCCATCTGGCGAGCCACTCGGGAAGGAGCTCGAGCGCTCGCTGCATTTTGACGGCCGCGTACTTCGCATTTAGCGAAGTAGAGATGTACGCGGCGTCGTCCGCATACAGCGCGAGCATCACGTCCGGAGTGGTGGGGATGTCGTCGGTGTAACGTGTGTAACACGCCGGCGAGACGCAGCTGCCCTGCGGTACGCCCGCGAGCACCGGCCTGACGCTTGATAGCGCCCCATCAACCACCACCCTGAAAGTCCTGTGTGTGAGGAAAGTAGAGATCACCTTAACGACGCGACGGGGCGCGTCGGAGGTGGCCATTTTATATACTAGGCCGTCGTGCCATACACGGTCGAAGGCCTTCTCCATGTCGAGGAATACTGCGACCGAGCATTCCTTCTTGTTGCGCGCAGCTGCGAGGTGGTGCAGTACCCTCGACAGCTGGAGCGTCGTGCTATGTTCCGCCCGGAACCCGAATTGCTCCGGACGTGGGACGATGTGTGGGAGTAGATGTCGCAGCAGGAGTGCTTCGAACACCTTGGAGACCGTCGGCAACAGGGTGATCGGCCGATAGCTCTCCGGCTTCAGGATGTTCTTTCCCGCCTTCGGCAGCATTATGACGCGCCCTTCCTTCCACGAGTCAGGAAAGGCGCCGGTGCGCAGTATCCCCGTAAACAGGCGCGCCAGTGCCGCTACCATACGGTACGGCAAGTGGCGCAGCGCTGTATTGGTGATACCGTCCGCACCGGGGGCCTTCCTGGGTTTCGTTCTTAGGATGGCGCGTCGTACTGCGTTGGGCGAGAAGAAAACAGGATCTTCATCGGGAGCCATCGGCGTTGCGAAGTAGTCTCCCAGGTGTTTGTCGACCGCTGCGACATGGTCCGTATCGCTGGTCGGGTTGGGGCGGAACTGACGCTCCAGGTGTTCGGCGAAGACCTCCGCCCGGTCCTCCGCTACGTACTTAAGCGCCCCGTCGCTGTTCAACAATGGACGCACCGGGGCTGGGGTACTCGTGAGTTGGCCGCACAATCTATGTATAGACGGCCAACTGTCCGTCGTCTCATCGATTCTATCTTCCCAGCCCGCGGCGGCCATGGCCTGTAACTCGGCCTTGACCTTCTCCGCGAGACGGTTGAGCTGCGTCTTGAGTGTGGGACATCTCAGCGTTTGCCACTGCTTGCGAAGGCGCCGCTTCTCAGCGATCAACCTAGTCAACCGCGGAGGTAGAGGCGGTAAAAGCCCCCCCCCCCGCGGCTGTTCGGTGGTCGCCGATTGCAGGGCGCGCTGGATGCAAGCAGTGATGTCGCGAGACGTCCCATCAACGTCCGCGGAAGTAGTCATAGGCCGAGTCGGCACAGTGGTCTCTACTTCCTCTTGGAACCGGGTCCAGTCTATACGTCGACGTGGCGCCAGGGGTTTCAATCGGGTCGGCACACCCGACAGGACGACGAGTACAGGGTGATGGTCCGACTGTAACTCGTCGTCAATCACGTGCTGCGTGATCTGACAGTGTAGCCCTCGGTGGACCACAATGTCCAGCACATCCGGCATGTGTGTATTCACGTCCGGATAGTGCGTGGGCGTCTCTGGGCCGGACACTGTGTAACCGAAGGCTTCGGCATCAGCTAGGAGCCGTCTTCCCCCGGTATTCGTGCGGCACGAGTTCCACGCCGAGTGCTTGCAATTCAAGTCACCGGCGAGGAAAGTAGGACGCGTAGAGCTACTTATAAGGGCCCGCAACTCAGATGTATCTAAGTGGGTCGCGGGCGGCTTATAACAAGCGTACATGTCTATGTCCTCGCCGGCTACGTGCAGCTGTACACCCAGCGCGTAAAACGTGCCGAGTGACGGCGAGGGGAGCTGTTGATGGACGACTCGGCGCCTTACCAGTACCGCCAGACCACGGTATGTCATGTGCGCCGACCGCTCGTCCTGTCTATAAACGAGGTACCCCGGGAATCTTATCCTATCCCCGGGGCACAGCAGCGTCTCGCTTATTAACGCCACGTCGACGTCCTGCTCTCTCAGGAGGTGGCGAAGGGGGGCGACCTTGTCCCGAAGGCCGCGGGCGTTCCAGTGGATCACCCTCAACGGCCTAGCCATGGTACAAGGTTAATAGCTTGGCCAGGCCGTCGAGGATGACGGTCTCTACGTTTTGGCCCTGCCTAATGGCCTTTATCAGGTCCATTAACAGCTGTATGGCACAGGCCGTGAAGTCGCTCCTGGTAGTGGTAGTCGCCACTCCAGGAGTCCGAGTTTGTGCGGTGTGGGCGTGGGCGCCGGCATCGCCGCGACTTGGTTTGGGCTCGGGGTATTTTGTTTTCTTGGCTGGTTTAGCCTTAACCGGCCGCGGCGCTGTGCCAGCGCTGGCGTTGTGAGGCACCACCTCGGCCTGTGCCCTGCTAGTGGCAGGGCCTGCCCTCGGGACAGCTATGGGTTCGGTCGTCGCGGTCGCCGCGGGGGGTTTGGGCTTCTTGCCTTTCCCTTTGCCCCCGCGCCTCTTCTTCCTCCGCCTTGAGGAGGATGGTTGCGCATCTCTAGGTGTGGGCCCGTTGGCCGCCGCCATCAAAGACGCGCCCTGGGGCCCTTCTGGCTCCACTTGCCTCTCGGTGGCCGCTAAGGGCCGGCGTGTAGGGACAGATTTGGCGACGGTCCCCGCCCGCCTGTTCCGTATTTCGGACTGGTACGCGGGGCACTTGATATTGCACGCGGGGTGCGGGCCACCGCAATTCACGCAGGTGGCCGGCTCCGTCCGCGGGCGTAGGCAGTCTCTCGCCGCGTGCTCGCCCCCGCATCGCACACAGGCGAGCGGGCGGTGACACTGGTGCGAGCTGTGTCTGAATTGCTGGCACCGGTGGCACTGAGCGGGCCCACGCTTCCCACGCCAGGCCTCGATCTTCACCCCCCGCATTAACATAAACACGGAGGTGTCGAATATGGCCCGGACGTCTGGGGTTTTCTTTAGTATTGCGTGGAATACGCAGCCGGGTCTTCCTTGGGCGCCCTTAATGTGGCGCACGTACTCCGGCTGGTATCCCAGCTCGCGCAACTCCTCCTCAATCTCCTGAGGGCTGGTATCTGCAGGCAGCCCCCTGATGGCCACCTTCATGTTGCGCTCCGCCGGTAGCGAGTAGGCGAACCAGGCGACGCCGCTGTCCTTCTCCAGGCCAGTCAGATACCGCTGGACCAGCCTATACTCTTCCTCGGAGTCGGGGGTAAAGCGTACCCCCCCCCCGTAAGGCCGAGCATTTGGAGGCCGGCCCAGCTTGGCAGCGATGGCCCGGAAATGTGTTGCCCAGTTCGGCAACTTCTCTACTACCAGCGGAGGGTAGCGTCCTGCTGGAGCCGTCGTGGTCGCGGCCCCAGGGGCAGCGGTGGCGGCAGCAGGTGGTGTGGCAGGGGTGGCAGGGGGGGGCCGCGCAGCAGCGCTGGACCCAGCTCTTCCTCTGCTCCGGGTGGAGTCCGTCGGAGAAGGCGTGTGGCGCACCGCCTCCGCAAACGTCGGCGACGTCGGCGTACCCCGACCCCGCGGCGTGTTGTCGCGCTGTGGTCGCGGCGGGTCGAGGCAGTAGCGCTTCGCCTCCTCCGTCTGGTCACCCGAGCTCCGTCGTCTCCGGTGTCGCTGGGGTTTGGGCTCGAGCTCAAACTCGTAGCCGAACCCCAGCGATGGTGTCGGCGAAAAGGCCGGGCGGGCCGCATCGGCCTCCGCGTCTCTCGGCGTAGGCCACCGTCCGGATCGCGGGGTCGTCTCATAATAGACGTCCTCGCGACCAGACCCGGCCGAGCCCACGGATGCGATCGACATGCTCGATCCCTCGCGGGACGAGCACACCGACATCACCGCGGGCGAGTCGTACGCGGAGGTGCGCGGGGGTGCGGGCGAGGCTGGTGCGAGCGGCACCGCTCTCGCCGGGCGGCGGTGTGGCCCCGTGCTAGCCGGGCGCTCCTGCTCCCTCAACGCGCTTGGACCCGCTGGCAAGAAGCGGGGATCCAACGCGGAGGTGCGTGGAGCTGGGCCAGCACGGGACGGCGTCGGTGCGGGTGCTGGCGGGGCTCCGGTGCATGCCGGCGGCGACGCGAAGCGTGGCGGCGGTGCAGCGGAGCGTGTGGGTGGCGCGCGGTGGCGCGCAGGTGTCACCGGGTGCGCCGGTGGTACAACGGCGCGGGCACCGGGCGCGGGCTGCGCTGGCGGCGCGCTAGCGCGCGCGGTAGGCGCGGTTGGGTGCGCCATGGGCGCAGGGTGCGTGGGCGACGCGGCGGAGCGCCCGGTAGGCGCGGGGCGCGCGATCGGTGCGGCAGGCCGCGCGGATGGCGCGGCGGGGCGCCCACCCGGCGCAGCGGAGCGCACGGGAGCGGGTACGCGAGCGGGCGGCGCTGCGGCGCGTGCTGGGTCGCGGCCCACATTCGCGGCAGGTCCCGGGGCCTGTATCGGCACCGGTCGGAACGCCGCGGGGCGTACGGCCACAGCATGCTGCCGGCCAGACGACGGCGTCGGCGCAACGCGCGCAGGCGCTGGAGTCGTCGACGGGCCAGCAAGCGCAGCGCTGCTCGTCGCACCTCTTCTTCTTCCTCCTCCTTCTTTTCTTCGGGGGTCTTCCCCCCCTCTTCTGGGTGCGGCCGGCGGCGCACCGGACGACGCAACGCCTATATTAGGCATCGACGTCGCCCGGTCCAACGTCGGACGATCCACGTCTTCTTCCGTAGGCCCGGCATCGCGGCCCAAAGAGCCGCGCTTGCCGGGCTTAGACATCCCGGGGGCGAAGGCCTCCGCGACCGCTGCCGTGGCTTGCCACCGGGCAGCGTGCTCCCGTTCGTGTCACCCCAGGTGCCGACTGGTCCCTGGGTCGACACAAACGGAAGTGGTTAAAAACACTAACACTCACTAACTCACTCGCGAATGTAGGCGGTCCGCGCGGTACTACTGGTGGTTGCGTCTGTGATAGCAACCCACTCAGTTCGGCCGACGAGCCGATCCTGCCAATTCGCCGCCGTGCGGCGTCTTTTATACGGAAGTATTGGAGGTGGGGCAACGACGTAGCACGCTACGACGTAGCGCGCTCTAACTCCGCCCACCAGCAATGAGGTGGGAGAATGGCGTAGCGCGCTACGACGCTACGGCGCTATCGCGTAGCCCAATGCACGTGCCGCTCACAATATGACGCCGACATATATAATTATTATGTTACGTTAAGTTTAGGTATTCAATATGTTATTATATCTTGTGGTTTTTTTTCCTCAAAAACTGTATAGGTAGTGTTGTCATTTTAAGGAACTGATACTTCTATTATAATAAATATATTTCTCTTGTTGTTTACAGAACAAGCTTTTCAAAATAGTTCAGACTATAGAGAGCGATGTTGTCGAACTAACAGTCGTTCCTGCATCGTGGAAAACTAAGGAAATTCTATGGTGGCCACCGAGAAGTATTTTTATACTCTTTGAAATTATAAAAAGATGAAAATTCAAGGCCTGGACCAGGGTGGTACACCGTAAATTGTTCTTTAAAAAGGGAAAATTAAATAAACATAAAGATGCTAGCTGTACTGGTATTTCCTAACTGACTACCTCTGACAATAATTGTTGAAATCTGGAATCTTAAAAACTCCCGAAATTAATTTATGTATTATAATTAAAAAAATCTTGGATTTCTCTTAATAAAT
This sequence comes from Aporophyla nigra, assembly GCA_947507805.1. Taxonomy (NCBI): domain Eukaryota; kingdom Metazoa; phylum Arthropoda; class Insecta; order Lepidoptera; family Noctuidae; genus Aporophyla; species Aporophyla nigra. Next base: position 25,697,346 of record OX382301.1, read on the forward strand.
CTTCTTCATTTTTAAGAAAGTACCAGAAACATACCAATATTAATTTTGTGGCAACCATATTAGTCCCGAAAATGTGTAGGTTATAAGAAGATTTTTGTAGCAGAGAGTACCTACTCAGCCTAATGCCACCAAACACACTGATCTCTATTTATAAAGGCTTTTTTGTATTGTTTTGTCAATATGTGCAATTATTATTTATTGTTACTTTAATTTAAATCCGACGTAAATTTGACATTTGCTTTTATTTCAACTAAGTGACATATATTTTTAGTTTGTTAATAACATTTTATTGTTTTCTGCTGCACACACGGAACCCGTCGCGTCGAATGTTCCATTCGCGCATGCCGACACTTCGATGCATGCTGTTATTCGAGTGTATGGTAACAACTGACTAATAGGGGAAAAGTGAACCTGTATGCAGCATAAAGCATTACATTTTTGTTAAATAAGTTCACAAAGTAACTGATTACATTATAGTGGGTTACATGTTCTCTCTTAAAATGCAACGGTTGTATAGTACACGTGTGGGCTATTATTCAGAAAACATACAGCTGATAGGGTACTGCACTACTAAGCGCTGAATAACAGTGACTTTGTGGCGTGTTTGTGGTGCTTAATAGAATTACTGTACAGCAGATAGCATTACAGTTGGCCACGTTTTTTTCTAAACAGCTGTTACACCCCGGGTGAATACTAATAACTCTATGTAAATGCTCAGAGTACCGCTGTGGGCCTTATGTGACAATTTATAATGCAGTTCTGTGCTACTTGGGCGGAGGCACGCGGGGGTGCGGGCGAGGCTGGTGTTAAAGACATCGGTCTCATCTGGCGGCGGTGTGGCCCCGTGCTAGCCGGGCGTTCCAGCTCCCTCGACGCGCTTGGACCCGCTGGCAAGAGGCGGGGATCCAACGCGGAGGTGCGTGGAGCTGGGCCAGCACGGGACGGCGTCGGTGCGGGTGCTGACGGGGATTCGGTGCGCGTCGGCGGCGACGCGAAGCGTGGCGGCGGCGCAGCGGAGCGCGTGGGTGGCGCGCGGTGGCGCGCGGGTGTCACCGGGTGCGCCGGTGGCACGGCGGCGCGAACACCGGGCGTAGACTGCACTGGCGGCGCGCTGGAGCGCGTGGTATGCGCGATTGGGTGCGCCATGGGCGCAAGGTGCGTGGGCGACGCGGCGGAGCGCCCAGTATACGCGGCGGAGCGCCCGGTGGACGCGGGCTGCGCGGTCGGCGCGGTAGGACGCGCCGTTGGCGCAACGGAGCACCCACCCGGCGCCGCGGGGCGCGCGGGAGCGGGTACACACACGGGCGGCGCTACGGCGCGCACTGTGTCGTGGCCCAAATTCGCGGCAGGTCCCGGGGCCTGTATCGGCACCGGTCGGAACGCCGCGGAGCGTACGGCCACAGCATGTTGCCGGCCTGACGGCGGCGTCGGCGCAACGCGCGCAGGCGCCAGAGTCTTCGACGGGCCAGCAAGCGCAGCGACGCTCGACGCACCTCCTCTTCTTCCTCCTCCTCCTCTTCTTCGGGGGTCTTCCCCCCCTCTTCCAGGTGCGGCCGGCGGCGGCACACCGGTCAACGCGGCGCCTATGTTCGGCATCGACGTTACCCGGTCCAACGCCGGACGGTCCTCCTCTTCATCAGCAGCCCCGGCATCGCGGCCCAGAGAGCCGCGCTTGCCGGGCTTCGGCATCACGGGGGCGAAGGCCTCCCGCGACGGTGGTGCAGTTAAATTGAATAATGAAAGTGACAACGTTCAAATGATAAAAGGACATAAACTTGAGTGTCCAGTTGATTATGTTTAATTATTATTGTTACAAAGATAATAAGAACATTTCACTATGTAAAAAGTTAGTTACTCTGCAGTAATTTTTAAGACTGATTATTTAAAATCAGTGTCATATTTTATAACATTTGAGACTGATTATTATAATGAGGTTAAATGATTCTCTTGATTAAAGGTGATGAAAACTGTAATTCATATACAATTTTCTTTTACTAGATTTCTTATTGACAGACATTACAGAGACTTTCACTTTGCAAAACATACATCCAGTATATAAGCATTTTAATGTTATAAATATAACTATGATTCAATATTTTACATATACTCACAATATATTTATTATGTTCGTAAAACATTTTTGCGCCTGACAGTACATTTGGTCAAAAATTACTTTAAATTAAAATAATCGAATCGGGTGCGTCGACCACTGGGGGCGTAAGCCACGGACCCGGTTAGTCTAGTGGTTAGTGACCCTGACTTAATATGACTATTCTCATTGCTGCCAATTCTGCAACTCCAAAAAGGACAGGTAAAGGACAACCTCTGAAACATAACTCATATCCAAAGGATATTAAAGAGAAAATACAAGAGCGCCGTCGTTTGAGAAAAATCTGGCATACTACAGGATATCCAAGTGATAAAACTGCATTCAATAGCTTCTCAAATGAACTCAAAGCCCTTGTCAGCACCCTAAAAAATGATAATATTCAACACTATCTCTCAAATCTAGATCCAACGAGAGACACAAACTACTCACTGTGGAAAGCTACCAAGAATCTAAAACGCCCGAGAATCCACATATCACCTATCAATGATGAAAAAGGAGGATGGGCTAGATCAGATAAAGAAAAGGCAACAATCTTTGCGGAACATCTAAAAACAGTTTTCTAACCATTCCCTGAAAATAATCCCGAACAAACTTTGGAAATCAAGGAATACCTTGAATCAGCGAATCAAATGTGTCTTCCACTAAAAAGTACCAGCCCAAAAGAAATTGTGAAAGAAATAAGGAACCTCAAGGAAGGTAAAGCGCCCGGCTATGACCTTATTGATGCCACATTGCTTTAAAACCTGCCTCATAAAGGTGTAATGAAATTAGTTAATATCTTTAATGCCAGATTAAGACTTGAACATTTCCCTGGGCAATGGAAAATTGCACATGTAGTTATGGTACCAAAACCCGGTAAACCCCCACACGAAGCTACTTCATACAGACCTATCAGCCTGCTACCAGTTATTGGCAAACTGTTTGAGAGGATATTGCTTAACAGGATGAAAGAACATCTAAGTACAATATTACCGAACCACCAATTTGGATTCCGGGAAAAACACGGGGCAATTGCAATTGCAGATGCCTTTTTTTTTTTTTTTTTTTTTGGATGGGAAATCATCAAATGACTCCTCCCGCTCTGGGCGGAGTGGGAGGGCGTGTCAGACTTTTACTGACTAAAACCCACCCGTGTTCCTTCAGTTGCCCATGTGCCAGAGTCACGGTATCTCTTTCGAACAATCTCGTGACCCTGGCAGGCATCGGTCCTAGCAGACCCCTACATTGCTGCTGACATCTCTTTGAGGCGCACGTGGAACACTACGCGCCGTCGACCCGAGCCTGATCCTTACCGGGCGGCGAGCTACCCATTGCTCGCCACCCGCAAGCTCGCGCCTACGGTGGCCGGGAGTCCGCTATCGACTCCCGACGCCCGGGGCGTCTCCTCCTGCGGTGGCTAGGGACGTGAGGGTGCAGAGACTGCCACTCCCTCACGCGCCCCGCCTCCTCCTTCGCGAGCATTACTGCTTCGCAGAAGGAGGTGACGGCTTCCGCCGTGACGGCTTCCGGCCTTCATGCCCTCTCGCTCCGTACCATGGCTCGCACCAGGGCCGGACGCGAGAGGTCGCCGCCGCCGATCGCCTCCACGAGGACACGGTGGTGCTCCGCCCAGGCAGGGCACACCTCCACTGTATGCTCCACCGTGTCCTCCAGACGATCCTCACAATGGAAACACCCGGACGTTTCCTCCCGCTTTATCCTGAACAGGAACCCACCGAAGCACCCATGCCCGGTGAGAACCTGCATCAGGCGGAAGGTGAGGACGCCGTGGCGCCTCTCAATCCACTCCTCAAAGAGGGGACTTACCGCCGCAATTGTGGCGTGCCCAGCGCTGGGTTGCGACAATCGTACCCATTGCAGATGCCTTGAAAACAAATTATATTGCTCTGCAGCGTTTTTGGATATCAGCCAAGCGTTTGATAAGGTATGGCATTACGGCCTCCTGTTCAAGCTAAAGAAGCATCTCCCGCATTATCTATTCCAAATACTTAAATCCTACTTAGATAAAAGATGCTACCAAGTGAAGTACAGCGATGATCTCTCAGAGGTACACGAAATAAAATCAGGTGTCCCTCAGGGCAGTATCTTGGGCCCTATACTATATCTCATTTTTACAGCAGATATCCCAACAACTGACTACACCACGACTGCGACATACGCTGATGACACGGCGCTTCTGTCGGCTCATAGCAACCCAGAAACGGCATCAACACAGTTGCAAAACCACCTGACAGAAGTTGAGAAGTGGCTAAAGCGTTGGAGAATAAAAGCCAACGAGAGCTAATCCGTACATGTAACATTTAGACTTAGGACAGAAACATGTCCACCGGTAAAGCTAAATTGCAAAGTTATTCCCCAAGATAATAACGCAAAATACTTGGGCATGCACCTAGACAGGAAACTTACATGGCAAAAACATATTTGGACAAAGCGCAAACAACTAGATGGAAAACTGCGGTTACTGAACTGGTTATTGGGACGCCAATCACAACTAAATCCTAACAGCAAGATGCTAGTGTACAAAACTACCATAAAACCAATCTGGACTTATGGAATACAACTGTGGGGAACGGCCAGCAACAGTAATATAGATATCCTGGAGCGATTCCAGACCAAAGCTCTGAGAACAATGTTTGGCATCCCTCATTGTATAAGTAATAGATACATATACCTCGACCTCGGCATAAAAACAGTTCGGCAGGAAATAGCTCAAAACAGCCTGAAATACCAGGAGAAACTGACCATCCATGTAAACAAACTGGCAAACGCTCTGAGTGGAGAAGGCGCTCTTCAGCATACCCGGCTAAAACGAAATGACATACCGAGCCTACATAAAAGATTTACCACTTGACATTAAAAGAGTCGTGTGAAAAGAATTTTCATACAAGTATGGCTCTTGAGGAAAACATAAACTGAGAAATCAAACAAAAAAGTGGCTAATTGTTGGTAAACAGATTGCCATGAAGCAGAAATATCAAAAAAAAAAAAAAAAGTGACCCTGACTGCAAAGACTGAGGTCGTGGGTTCGATTCCCACCCAGGACAAATGTTTCTGTGACGAGCACAATCATTTGTTCTGTGTCTGGGTGTAATCCACACTTCCACACTATATTTATACCGGATGACATTTTTTACCGTCTCGACCTTCATATGGTGTGTTGTGTAACTAGAATAGAAGGCAGGAAGGCCTTCAGATTCATCGCAGGTGAGTCAAGGAGCGCGGGACGCGCGTGTTATATTAAGCAGTATATAACTGTATATATATATATATATATAGCAATTATCAAGCTTTGAATGTCAGAATGATAACGGCCTATTTACTGTGTATAGGAAAGGGTTTTAATAAGTAAAGCACAGAGAGACAAGACTACACATATATGTATTTCAATTAGGCTTGTCAGTATTAATCAGAAAGCTAGTCGTCCGTTCCAAAACTGGGTCTTCATGGAGAAGAAGGACAAGAAACTCCATGGAAACAGTACTGAAGTATTATATCAACACATTTCTTACATTGCCATACATTATCATTATATTAATACATTAATACTATCTCTTGGACCATTGTCCAAGAGAACTCTGAATAATATCAACATAATCACAATAACAACAATATCTAGAAAAGAATATGAATATTCCATTTATATGATTTAAAACATTAGCAATATGGCAACACTATAACCAGTACAACAACATTGTCATAATAGGCAATAATTAGGATATAATATCAATTACTTAACTTACGTGACCTCTGGTCGATCCTTTCCACACAATAACAGCACTAGAAGTAACCAACTGGACATTTGTCAAGCAACTGACTGTTTCACTGTGGCTCCGGCCTTTTTATACCCGTTAACAAACAACTCTGATTCAAAAGTGACCGTTGAGTCAAATCAGTGTTTGATTTAAGAAAAATAGGTTTGTTATACAAATCATTTAGTAAATTCAACAATTAAATATTAGATACATAATAATTACATCTATATATCACGCGCGGACGGGAATGCCCGTGCGGCTCGTGTACCTGCAAAAGATCAATGAAGCCGCCTATCGGCCGGCTTCAAAGGGTAGGACCGCGCTACGAAATCATTGATACATGCCGCACATTGAGTAGGGTGCGTAAGATTTGAGTTTCGATAGATTTTAATTATTTTTTTCCAAATTTCTGTTTTTGTTGTTCTAGTATAAAAAATGTAACTTTAAATGTGTAGTATTTATTGCTAGTTTAATTTCATTACATGTTAACAATAATAAAAAATTCTATGCCAAAAGCTTCTACTCCGTTCACCTATTACCCCCATTTTTTTCCAGACATTAAAAAATGTCACCCGGTATATATATATATATAGTGTGGAGGTGTATTTATATATAATACTAGCTTTTGCCCGCGGCTTCGCCCGCGTGGATGTCGGAAATTAATGCAAGAGGACGTACTACCGCAATAAGAATGTGTTATTCCAGGTTATATAGGTAATATAGATTCTGTGTGCTATTTTCGATCCAGATCCATTCAGCCATTTTTGCGTGATTGAGAAACAAACACCCAATCATACATATTTTCACATTTACAATATTAGTAGTAGTAGGATTATAATTCATATTACTTAGGATTCATAGTTTATGAGAACATCATTTGTGTTGGTGTTTTTAAAATAAGAGTAATATTATTCAGAGTAAGAAGACTGCGACATAGGGCTTGGTTTAGTTGAATATAAGTCTTTCTGGTTTTTCTTAACGCTCCTATTTTACCTATACAGACACTCAATCATTTACCAGACACCGAACATAATTATAGGAATAGTACTTTTGCCAGTGGCTTGGGCCGTATAGCGGTCGGAAAATATCACCCGGGAACCTACTACCGGGATAAAGTAGGTATCCTATTTGTTACGTATCCATGATATAATATATCTATGTGCCAAATTCGATCTAAATCCGTTTGGCCGTCTTTGTATCATTGAGAAACAATCATCCAAAAATCTAAACATCTAAGCCATTTCGCGGTCTCTTACTTGGAATAATACTACATATATACAGGCCTGTTGGTCTAGTGGTTAGCGACCCTGACTGCTATGCCGGAGGTCGTGGGCCCGATTCGAATATGTATGTATTTAGAAATATATAAGTATGTTTATTAGTTGTCTAGTACCCATAACACAAGCTCTGCTTAGCTTGGGACTAGATGGCGTTGTGTGATAGTTTGTGGAATATTATTATTATTATTTTCATATATATATTTATATATCTCGGGATCCTAGGATCCCGGTCTTTTAGAAGGCGTACGAGGGGCCGAAGCCAACTCGCAGAGGCCCCTTAGAAAATTTAAATGAAGTGAGGCACTAACCGACGGTTATCCCCGTATGCACTGTGCAAGTGCACCCAAGGACAACCTCCGGTTGGTGTTGGACTATTGCAGGATATGGAAACCAAGATGTTGGATTATGTATTTGACTGGCTAAAATGGACTGGTTACCAAGAACTATGGAAGGTCTATGGCCCCTGCCGCATCAATGTTTGTATTTACACGGATTAAATGGCAGGGGGTGACTTGCACACTCAATAATGGGCCCCCGGAAACCGTCGCTGGCACATAGTGACGCAGCGACAAGGGGGCAACACTTCCTGAGGTGCTTGAGAAGTGGAGAGGTATTCCACGGCTTTCAGAACAATCCCAGAGCCCGGTAGATGGTCAATATCCCTACGAGCACTTACTGGAATACTTCCTTTCCCCGAGCACGTTTGCTCTTGCGAATCTCCAATCAAGCCGGCCAATAAAGGCAAGAATGAGGTGGGAGCTCTGAACCTCTTCATTGTTCACTCCAGCCGGCCAATAAAGGCAAGCCAGAGATGAGGAACAAGAATTCTCCCGGGAGATAGGGTCCGTGGGGTCGCTACTGCCCAACAGCACGCCACATGCTGCCCTGCGGGTTTATTATTATTATAGAATCACGCCTTTTTCCCATGGGGGTAGGCAGAAACCACGGAACGCCACCTGCTACGATCTCTACACACTTCTTTTGCCTCGTTTAGGTTCATACAATTGGTCATACACACACGCCGGTTGCGAGTACTACGCACCTGACCTTTCTGAAGAACATCACCAATAAGGTCCCTATATGTTCTCCTAGGGCGTCCCCTCCCGGTGTTTCCACTCACATCTGCCTTGTAAATACCTTTTGTGAGCCGACCTTCATTCATCCTCTCAACATGACCAAACCATCTAAGCATACTTTTTTCAATTTTTGTCACTACATCTTCTTTTACACCACACCGTTCTCTTATCACATCATTCCTCAGCCTATCATTCATAGTCACACCACACATGCTTCTCAAGGAACGCATTTCCACAGCATTTATTCTACTTTCATGCTTCTTTTGCCATACCCAACATTCACTTCCATACATAAGCATAGGCACCAGTACACCATTGTGAACAGCCAGTCGAGCCTTATCGGACATCAACTGGTTGGTCACAATCGCATGTAAAGCACCGTTTACTTTATTTCCCGCATTCACTCTTTTTTCCACATCTTTATCAATCTTTCCATCCCTTGTAAACAAACTCCCCAAATATACGAACTCACTTGCTCCACACTCTTATCATTTATTTTTACATCACATACCGATACGTTCTCTTCTCTTTCAAACACCATGACCTTCGTCTTATTCACATTTATATTCATCCCCTTCATCTTAAATGCTTCATCCATTACAGTCACCATGTCTTGCAACTGTTCTGCTGACGATGCAAGTAGAACTTGATCGTCAGCGTAGAGAAGGCATTTGAGAGGCAACTCACTCATTGTCAATCCACACTCACCCTCTTTCAAATCTGTCAGACAACTATCCATGTACAAGTTGAACAGCCACGGTGACGCTACACAGCCCTGCCTAACACCCCTCGAGATGCAAAACCAGTTCGTGTATGCCCCATTTATCATAACACAAGCACTGGAATCCTTGTATAAAGATTTCAGTGCCCGTACCAAGCGCCAGTCCACACCGTACATGGATAGTGTTGACCACAGTTTTTCTCTGCACACACTGTCATAGGCCTTCTCCAAGTCAACGAAAGCGCAGTAGGCTTTCTTGTGCTTTGCCAGATGTTTTTCGGCTATGCACCTTAGGGAGAAGATCTGGTCCATACAGCCCATCCCCTCTCTAAATCCTGCCTGCACATCCCATATTTTCTCACCGGTCACTCCTATCACTTTATTTATCAAAACCTTCGCATACAGTTTGCCAACAACACTCAAAAGACTAATGCCGCGGTAGTTTTTACACTCCTGCTGTGAGCCTTTTCCTTTATATAGTGGTACGATTACAGCCTTACACCAATCATCCAGTACACGGCCATATCTCCAATACATATTAAAGATCCGGCACAACAGGCTTGCTACCACCCCGTCACCGCTCTTCAGCATTTCAGCAGACACTCTGTCATATCCTGCAGCTTTTCCAACTTTCATACCTTTCAGCGCTCGTACTAACTCCTCTATTTCTATTTCATTATCTAGGTTATTAGTTAGGTTTATTTTGAGTATAATGAACACACATGATATTCACAATTACTATGAAGCCAAAGTAATATGAATTACAATCCTACTTATCCTGTACTACCCGGCCGCTGCCAACGGATGGACAGGACGGCCGTACCAGTCAGCTGCTCTGCGCCCGCTTTTTAAATCTCTAATATCTTCTAAAATATTCATTTAAATTACATGCTGTACAGGTTAATATTGATCTATATTAAATGCACAATTTATTTAAGGTACTTAATTGGATAAGGATTAATGCTGTATTGCTTAAAATCGCTTCGTAAATAAGCCCTTATTTCTCTTAAAAAGTAAAAGATAAAAAAATGGTTATTGTGGGTTATCCCTAAGAGATAGACATACACCATTGCGACATTTTTGTAGGCGTTTTTAAGGTGTACAATACTGTGGTACATTATTTTGATCTATTTCGTAGGATTCAGCCAGGGTTTTTCGAATTTTGAGACGTATTTCAGCGTAGTTTTTGACGTATGTCACCGTAGTTTTCGAAGACAGTTATTTTTTTTCTAAAATAAAAGAATCTTTCTAAAATAAAAGTAAGTAGCCTAAGTAACTCCCTGTTACATCAGCTATCTGCCAGTGAAAGTCCTGTCAAAATCGGTCCAGCCATTTCAGAGATTAGCCGGAACAAACGACAGACAGACAGACAGACAAAAATTGTAAAAAATGTTGTTTTGGTATATGTACCGCGAGGGGGGCAATGGCTGATCTTTGCGTTATGCTCGTGAACGGGTGCTGCTTGTGGTGACTGGTCGTCTTGCTGACTTTGATGTTGATATTATTATTAATATTACTTACCTGTTTAATTTATTTTACGTCGATGGTCCTAGTTTATCATTTGTGGCCTCGAGTTGTAACTCAGGTCGTAACAGCTATGTAAACATTCAGCATTGCATATGTAAGCTGTCACGCCCTTTATGCCAGTTTTTTATTTTTGCAGCCATGTTTCTATATACATATTTTTTTTGCTTATGCTTGAGTATAGTTCTCATTTTATTTGTTGGTATATTGGGTTGGCTAGCTGGCATATAGCAAATCATTTAATTTAATTTGTGTCTCTTAATGTTTTACTATATACCATTGTATTGTGGTGTGTCACGTACGTCACGTTTAGATCTTAGTTTAAGTTAAGGTAGATAAGCTATGTCCATAGTTATATTATGATATATGTCACGCACGGACTAGGTATATATTACACTAATAAAGGGAGTCTGGGGTCTTCAGTCTCCAGTTGACTCATGGACAAGTACACGACATGGTATTTACTTAACCCCTCCTTCCCTCCACATCGCATGGCGACCCTGCCAGTCGACTGGACGGCGTTATAGTTGCCCGACCGGGATCTCATCGGAGTCACTTCAGTCGGCTTCAGTCAGTTTCTCGACAGTTGGTTAGTCACAGGCCATGGGGACCACGTCATCCAAGGAAGAGGTTATTATAGCCCAGACAGCAGCGGGTGGTTCAAATACCGCGACAGTAACACAAGAGCAGATATCCACCATCAACGCGATGCTGTTGTTTATCGCCGTGTGTTTGGCGATTGTCATCATTGGCGTGGCAGTCCGGCTGTACAGGAGGTGTCATCAGAATTGGATCGAAGAGAAGATCAATCAGCGTGAGGTGCAGCGAGCTGTGCAGATGGCCTGACCGGGAGCTGGCGGAGCGACAAGAGGAGTAAGTGATGTGATTTGAACTTAAGTGTAGTGACGAGTATTTTCGGTCATCTATCAGTTAGAGACATTAATTTTAAATGGAAGTGGAGTTAACGTCACTGTTTGTACAGCTTAAGTTATTGAGGGAATCTATTGTCAAGTTAGGTCCCAGTAGGCGGAAAGGCAAAAATTTTGATGGAAAGATAAGCGAGGTAAAAGCCCTGTATTGTAAATTTAAGTGTGTAGTTTCTAAGTGTAGCAAATTTTCGGAGGAATTAGCACAGCTAGTGAGTAAAATAGAAAATTTGTATGTAGACACTATTAAGTTTGAAAACGGTACCGGAACCGATACAGAGATGGCGTTGGAAAGGTTTTCATTGAAAACGGCGGTTAGCTTACTCCCGAAAATGAATGGGGATGAGCAGGTAACCCAAGATTTGATTGATGCCATAGATTTATACAGCTCTATGTTAGAAGCGGCTGATAGTGCTCATTTAATTAGATTCGTGCTAACTACACGACTTACCCAGGGGGCTAAGATGCGATTGTCCTCTACTTATACGACTGTAGACAGTCTTTTAACGGACATGAAGAAGCATTTGTTGACGGTTAAGTCAGACGTTGCAGTGCAAGCCAAATTTGCTCGCGCTAGGCAAAATGATAGGTCGGTCACGGATTTCGGGGCAGAGATAGAGAAGTTAATGGTAGATTTGACTATTTCTCAAGCCGGGGAAAATTCGGAAGCTTATAAAATTTTGCGGCCTTTAAATGAGAAGTATGCGGTTAAAAAGTTTGCTGACGGACTTCGTAATCAGCGTCTTGGTACAATTATTACGGCACGGAACTTGACTTGTTTGAAAGATGCTATCAGGGTAGCGGAAGACGAAAATTGTGCTTCGTCGGGTCAAGTCATGACGTTCCAGCGGTGGTCCGCGGGTGGTAGTTTTTCTACGGGAAATAGGGGTCGTGGAAATAACTATAGGCGGCACGCTGTAGGTAATGGATACGCGCAGCAAAAAACAGCTGTTGGGCGTACGTACCAAAATGGAAACGTAAGGTATAGTAGTGGAATGCGCGGTCGTAGCAATAGTACTCATCGTGGACGGCAGACTCAGCAAGGTCGACAGCGCGTAGCGTGTCTAGAGCACGTGCGGGGCGATGCTGACTCAAGTGCAGTGTCAATGTCACGAAGTAGCGAAGGCAGACAATTGAATGAAACGCAGTTTTTTCGAGGCTAAGCATATTTTAGCTTGCAATAGTGTTAACTGGGTGAATTTTCTAGCAAATAATGTGGATTCGGAATGGTTAGTCGATACGGGTGCGTCGATATCGGCAATAAAAAGTAATTTCTTGAGGAATAATGCTTTGTGCTGTAAAGTAGTTAAGGAAGAATTAGTGATTAATGGTGTAGGGGGTAGTTTACGGGCTATAGGTTATGTATATTTGACGTTGGAATACGAACAATGTTCGTTCGTGCATAAGTTTTATATATTCAATGATTTGCCATGTAGGTCAGTTGGCATATTAGGCCAGGATTACTTGCAGGCGTATAGTGGTATTATAGACTTTTCGGGGAACAGGTTATCTCTAAAGAACCGTGAGCAGCAGACGGTTTCGATGCCACTTAAATCCTATAATTATTCTTTAACTATTTCTCCGCGTTGTGAAATGGTTAAGTATTTGCCCGTTAATAGAGCAGAAGATTGTGTAGTGTTTAGGAAAGAGTTGCGCGAAGGGGTTTTCTTAGCAAATGTAGTAGCTAGACCTAAGAATGGGATGATGCCCATTAGGATTTTAAACACAACCACGGAGGAAGTTGTGTGTAGTATGTCCGATGTAGAAGTCTATCCGTTAAGTGATTTTAATTGTTGTAGTTTTGCGGAAACAGAAGTAAGTGTTGAACGTGTTAAGAAAATATTTTCTTTGCTTAATCTTGATTATTTGAATGCCGAGGAACGGTTGTCAGTTGAGCAAATATGTGCAAAATATCCAGATATTTTTTATATTCCGGGAGATAAATTGGATGTCACGAATGTATATGCGCAGTCAATACGTTTGAAAGATAATGTTACTCCAGTTTACAGGAAACAGTATAGAATACCTTATGTACAGAAAAAGGAGGTTGATAGGCAAGTGCAGGAGATGCTGGATAGTAATATTATTGAGGAGGCGGTTAGTGAGTGGTCTAGTCCTGTTTTGGTTGTACCTAAGAAGGCAGATCGTGATGGGGAGAAAAAATGGCGTGTAGTAATAGACTACAGGCAGTTAAATGAAAAGATACAGGATGATAAATTCCCTTTGCCAAATATTAATGAAATCTTGGATTCGTTGTCGGGTGCAGTTTACTTTAGCCACTGTGATCTATCACAATCATATTATCAGTGTGCTTTGGATGAAAGTAGTAGGAAATACACAGCTTTCACGACAGATAAAGGGCAATATCAGATGTGTAGATTACCAATGGGGTTAAAGATAAGTCCAAGTTCTTTTAGCAGGTTAATGACTGTAGCCATGTCAGGATTAAATTATGACAAATGTTTGATATATTTGGATGATTTAATTATTTTCGGGCGGAATTTGGATGAGCACAACCGAAACCTTATGTCAGTGTTTTCTCGCCTGAGAAAGGTCAATCTTAAACTGAATCCATCCAAATGTGAATTTATGAAAAAACAAATACTTTATTTAGGACACGTAATTTCAGCGGAAGGTATTTCACCAGATCCTGAAAAGGTAGAAGCCATAAAGAAATATCCGCGTCCATCGGCAGTTGATGAAGTAAAGCGGTTTGTGGCGTTTGCAAATTATTATAGGAAATTCATACCAAATTTTGCTAGTATAGTGATACCTATGAATAAGCTATGTAAGAGGGATGTAGTGTTTAGTTGGACCGATGAATGTGAGAGGTCGTTTTTGATGCTTAAGGAAGCGTTAATGAATCCACCAGTGTTGGATTATCCAAATTTTTCTGAAGACAACACGTTTATATTGCAAACCGATAGTTCGGGTTATGCGGTAGGAAGTGTTTTGTGTAATGGGAACGGTAAACCCGTTGCATACGCTAGTAGGTCTTTGGGGAAAAGTGAGTTAAATTATCCTATTATAGAGAAGGAGTTATTGGCTATAGTATGGTCAGTTAAATATTTTAGACCGTATTTGTATGGACGGAGGTTCGTTGTAAAAACGGATCACCGGCCACTATTATACTTGTTTAACATGACGGATCCATCAAGTAGGTTAACTAAGTTTCGTTTATGTTTAGAAGAGTATGACTTTGAGGTCGAGTATATTAAGGGGAAAGAAAATGTATTAGCTGATGCACTTTCTAGGATAGTAATTTCAAGTGAAGATTTGAAAACCATGCGTGAAAAAACTATATCCGTAATGACGAGAGCGCAGTACAAACAGTTGGAAGAACCAAATGTTTGTGATACGGACCCTGTGGTATCTAGGACTGATCACCCTAGGATCGTGGAAGTTCTTAAAAAACAAGGAAATGACATTGAGATATGTTTGAATGAGTGGGAGAAGATGTTACGTAACACTAATGGTGAAAAAATATTTTCAAAGTCGCGCAATTTAATGTATGTGCCAGAAAACTCGAGTATTTACGTAAACTATGAATCTTTATCGGCATCATCGCGAGACGAGTTGTCGAGGGACATAGTCACTTTTTGTATTGGAAAGGGCATAAAAGAAGTTATTATTTTGAAAAATCGTTATAACGTTAATTTTATTACAAAAATGGCCAAATATTTGAAGGAAAATAGTAATTCGATATGTGGAGATTTTAGAATATGTGTAGTGAAGGGTGTACGGAAAATAGAAGGGGCAGATGAGAAGAGAATTGTTTTAAATGATTTTCATATTTTACCTACGAGTGGTCATTCAGGAATACGCAGGATGGTGAATAATATAAAGAAATATTATTATTGGCCGTCAATTGAGAAAGATGTAGCGGAGTACGTTGGTAAATGTGATAAGTGTAAAAAACAAAAGTTTTCCAAACATACTAAAGAACCAATGACAGTTACTACCACTGCATCTTCATCTTTTGAAAAGATTTATTTAGATATAGTGGGGCCACTTGATAGGGACGAAAATGGTAATGTTTACATATTAACTCTTCAATGTGAACTTACGAAGTTTGTGGAGGCTTATCCACTAAAAAATAAATCCGCAAATGAGGTAGCAAAAGCGTTGGCAGAAAATTTTGTGTTGAGATATGGGATACCGGGAACAATTGCTACGGATAGGGGTTCTGAGTTCATTTCGAAAGTAATGGTAGAGCTATGTACTGTCTTGGGCATCAATAAAATATTATCAACGTCATATCATCATGAAAGTATAGGGTCTTTGGAAAACGTTCATAAAACTTTAGGTGCTTATTTAAGGATACAAACAGATAATAATCCATCATCGTGGAGTTCTTGGATTCCATATTGGTGTTTTTCTTATAACACAACAGTTAATACTGTGACTAAGTATACGCCTTATGAATTAGTTTATGGTAAAATTTGTAGGTTACCAAGTAGTCTTCAAGGTGAAAGTGTTGAACCTTTGTATAATTTTGATGATTATCCTTTAGAATTTAAATACAGGTTACAAAGGGCTCAAAATGATGCAAAAGAAAATTTGGTATCAAGTAAGTTATCAAGGAAACATTGTTATGATAAGAATCTTAATTCTATAACTTATAAGGAAGGTGACTTGATTTTGGTAAAAAACGAAGTAGGCAATAAGTTGGAGTGTATTTATAATGGACCATTTGTAGTTGTAAAGGACGAGTCACCAAATGTAATAGTTAAATATAAAAATAAGATAGATGTAGTACATAAAAATAGGACAAAGTTATACTGTAAGACTTAGAATGTAAGTTTAAAAATGTAAAGAGATGAAAAAAAAAAACAATGTAACTAAGTTTTTTTTTTTTTAATTTAGGAAGGGTGATGTGGTGTGTCACGTACGTCACGTTTAGATCTTAGTTTAAGTTAAGGTAGATAAGCTATGTCCATAGTTATATTATGATATATGTCACGCACGGACTAGGTATATATTACACTAATAAAGGGAGTCTGGGGTCTTCAGTCTCCAGTTGACTCATGGACAAGTACACGACATGGTATTTACTTAACCCCTCCTTCCCTCCACATCGCAGTATAGAATCAAGTTCTTCTAACTGGACAGACAGCTGTGCTGCTGGGGAGTTTGTTGGCCACTTCTTCTTCCCAGCTAAAGCACTAGGAAGTGCGCGACGGGTGGGCGTTTTGGGGGGACTGTCTTTTGTAATTTTGACGTTCGAAAAGTGCTGATCCTCAGCCTAATTTGAATAAATGACTTTTGATTATGATTTGATACATCCATATACACTTAGTAAAAAGTGGTTATCATAATATTTAAAACAGACACTCCAATTTTATTTATTTGTATAGATGTATAGATTATAAAAAATGCAAAAGTAACTCTGTCTGTCTGTCTCGCTTTCCTGCTACAACTACTGAACCGATTTAAATGAAATTTGGTACACAGATAGTTCAGAGCCTGAGAAAGGACACAGGCTATTTTTATTGCGGAAAAGGGGTTTTAAGGGGTGGAAAGGGAGGATGAAAGGTTGTAGGGAAGTATTGTCATTTTAAAGCTAGGATTATGAAACTTTTTTTATTTGGCTTTTATTACATAATATATATTTATGACTTATATTTAAAGTTTTGGTACTGAGTGGCGTCGGACGAAAAGAATAGCACCACCCCATTTCTTCCCGTGGGTGTCGTAAGAGGCGACTAAGGGATATACTAGAGAATGGGCAGCAGCGTTCTCTATGCATTGCAGACTATCATACTGCGATCGCCAACCCGCCTGCCAAGCGTGGCGATTATGGCAACCCCCCCCCCCCAATTGACAAGCACTAAAAATAAATGGCCCCTAGTGCCCAGCGGCCCACCTAACGTTGGCTACGGTAGCGGTCAAGGCCACGGAGAGGCAAGGGGTGCAAAGAATTCCCGGAGGAGATCTGGCTACCACAAACACCGACAATTGGACCTGGCAACATATAACACGCGTACACTTCGGACCGACGAGAAGATCGCCGAACTGGAGGAAGAATTGAGCAGGTTACGATGGGATATAGTAGGGTTATCTGAAGTCCGAAGAGAGGGGGAGGACTCGATAATCCTCAAATCCGGAAACTTGCTCTATTTCCGAGAGAGCGACCAGCAGTCCCAAGGTGGTGTCGGGTTTATCGGGGTGTACTACGTGAGCTCGTCAAATGAATGTGCGAATAACACTTGTACAATAAAACTGTACTGCGACTCACAATAGATCGAATGCACGCTTGTGCGACATACTCGAGCTCACATAGTACACTAGGATAAGTTAGGTTAAAATCGTGACCTCCTACGCATGAGCCGAGCGAGCTAAGCGAGCGGTGCCACGGTAGCGGCCGGCGAGTGCTAGAAACGACTAGATTCAGTGTGTCGCACAAGCGTGCATAAGAACTATGGTGAGTCGCAGTACAGTTTTGTCGCAAGTGTTATTCGCACATCCATTTGTCGAGCTCACGTAGTACACTCGGTTTATCGTCCATAAGTCCCTTGTGAGCAACGTGGTGCATGGTGATCGAGAGTGTGTCGACCAGGGTAGCGTTCCTTATACTCAGAATATCCGCAAGGTATTCGCTGAAGGTCATACAGGTTTACGCCCCGACCTCGTCACACCCCGACGATGAGGTGGAGACCATTTAAGAGGATATTTCCAGAGCTATGCATGGTTCCAAAACTCACTTCACCGTTGTCATGGGGGACTTCAACGCGAAACTGGGCAAGCGAGGCGATGATGAGTTGAGAGTGGCGCAATTTGGAGTTGGACGTCGCAACCACCACCACCATCTCACCTACTGGCTAGTTTTATGGAGAAGGAAGGCCTCTTTATGATGAATTACTTCTTCAGAAAACGTGAGCACAGGAAGTGGACCTGGCAGAGTCCTGATGGTGCAACAAAAAACGAGATTGACTTCATTATGTCGACGAAGAAGCAAATATTCAATGATGTCTCTGTGATCAACGCGGTGAAAACCTGGAGTGATCACCGCATGGTAAGAGGCACATTGAATATCAATATCAAGCTGGAAAGATATCGGCTGATGAAGTCAACGCTCCGTCCAGCACCGATCCAACATCAAGACCCCGAGAGCTTTCAGCTCGAACTCCAGAATCGTTTTGAGTGCCTAGGGAGCTCCGTGGACGTTTTTAACGATGGGTTCGTGGAAACTGTCCATACGGTCGGGTTTAAGTTCTTCAAGACCCGCCGTACTAATAAAAAAAAAAGAAACTCTCAGATCCAACATTACAGCTCATGGTACAGAGGCGCGGAATGATCCTGCAGTCTTCAGAAGCTGCGCTCGAGTACCGGCAGCTCAATAGACAGATCTCTAAGTCCTTGTAAAGCGACCTTCGCCGCTATAACACAGAGCGGATCAAGGACGCGATAGAGCGGAATAAAGGCTCCAAGGTCTTTACTACGGATCTGTCTATTGGGCAGAGCCAGCTTACGAAACTGAAGACCGATGATGACAGAGTCGTATCCGCCAAACCTGAGCTGTTTAAGGAGATTGAGAGGTTCTATGGACAGTTACACACGTCAACAAGTAACCCCGTTAAAAATCTGGCAAATGACCCAAGAGCTAGGTTGACCCGACATTACACCGAAGACATCCCGGACGTCAGCTTGTACGAGATTCGGATGGCTCTGAAGCAACTCAAAAACAACAAGGCGCCGGGTGATGACGGAATTACGGCTGAACTCCTGAAGGCTGGCGGGAAACCCGTTCTCAAGGCCCTTCAGAAGCTGTTTCATCATCATCATCATCATCAGCCTATAGCAGTCCACTGCTGGACATAGGCCTCTCCAATTGCACGCCATTCAGCCCAATTCTCGGCAACTCTCATCCAGCTGCTACCAGCTACCCTGCGAAGATCGTCGCTCCACCTAGCCTGAGGGCGTCCTACCTTACGTTTGCCGATTCGTGGTCTCCACTCAAGAACACGTCTACCCCAACGGTCATCGGTTCTACGGCTAACGTGGCCGGCCCATTGCCACTTCAACTTGCTAATTCTTTGAGCTATGTCGATAACTTTGGTTCTCTGCCAGATCACCTCAATCCGGATTCTATCCCTCAGAGATACTGATACTCAGAGAAGCTGTTTGATTCCGTCATACTCGAGGGCAAAACGCCACAGGCATGGAACAGAGGTGTGGTGGTACTTTTCTTTAAGAGGGGTGACAATACCCTGCTTAAGAATTATAGGCCCATCTCACTTCTGAGCCATGTCTACAAGCTGTTTTCAAGATTCATCACGAACCGTCTAGCGCGCAGGTTTGACAACTTCCAGCCTCCCAAACAAGCCGGATTCCGTAAAGGCTTTAGCACCGTGGACCACATACATACGCTGCGGCAGGTTATACAGAAGACCGAAGAGTATAACCTGCCTCTTTGTTTAGCGTTTGTGGACTACGAAAAAGCCTTCGATTCGGTCGAAACCTGGGCTGTACTGCAGTCTCTTCAACGGTGCTAGATCGACTATCGGTACATCGAGGTGCTGAAGTGTCTGTACGAAAACGCCACTATGTCAGTCCGACTTCAGGACCAGACCTCGAAACTTATCCTTCTCCAGCGAGGGGTGACACAGGGAGACGTTATTTCTCCGAAACTGTTCACCGCTGCACTGGAGGATGTCTTCAAGGTTCTGGACTGGAAAGGGGCTGGCATCAACATCAATGGCGAGTACATCACTCACCTTCGGTTTGCCGATGATATAGTTGTCATGGCTGAGACTATGGAGGGCCTCAGTACAATGCTCGATGACCTCAGTAGAGCTTCCGAAAGAGTGGGTCTCAGGATGAACATGGACAAGACAAAGGTCATGTCCAATGTTCGTGTGATACCCACTCCAGTGAAGATCGGAGGCGCTACACTCGAAGTTGTGGACCTAGGACAGACTGCCCAGTTAGGTAGGTCCAACTTCGAGAAAGAGGTCAATCGTCGAATACGACTCGGCTGGGCAGCGTTTGGGAAGCTACGCAATATCTTCTCGTCCCACATACCGCAGTGTCTCAAGACGAAAGTCTTTAACCAGTGTGTGTTGCCAATGATGACATATGGAACCGAAACGTGGTTGCTCACAATGGGCCTTATTAGAAGGCTGAAAGTCACCCAAAGGGCGACGGAGAGGGCTATGCTTGGAGTTTCCCTACGCGATCGAATCAGAAATGAAGAGATCCGTAGGAGAACCAAGGTAACCGACATAGCCCGAAGAATTGCTAAACTGAAGTGGCAGTGGGCAGGGCACATTGCTCGCAGAACAGATGGCCGATGGGGCCGAAAGGTTCTGGAGTGGCGACCGCGTACCGGAAGACGTAGAGTTGGAAGACCTCCAACAAAGTGGACCGATGACCTTGTGAAGGCCGCAGGAATCCGCTGGATGCGGGAAGCACAAAACCGGTCGAAGTGGCGGAGCTTGGGGGAGGCCTATGTCCAGCAGTGGACGTCTTTTGGCTGAAATGATGAATGATGATTTAATTATTATTATTTATTTATATTTAAGCCAACAAGGACCAATTACAAAACATGAAATCATAAAAATCATAACATAAAATAATACATAAAACAAACACAGCCACAATATAATATAAAATACAATTCAAAATAATTAAAATAATATTTCCACATTATCCCGTACGTGTACCATGTCACAGTGATACACGTACTGGCAGTCGAAACGCTGGGCGAAGGCTTTCAGGATACTGTTCGGGCTGACCCGCACCCTGCGCACCAGGGATGTGCACCGCTTGCGCATGGTAGTGTAAAAACAATCCACGCGCGCTTCGGCAAACATCCCCGACGCGCTACAGAAGCGAGGCAGCCCCAACAGCACCCTGAACGCATTATTGTATTGGATGCGTAGAGCGCTGTACTGCTTTTGCGTATAATTCACCCACAGACTGCTCGTGTAGAAGGACGTGCAAAATGCCCTGAACAGGGTGATCTTGACGTCTCTTGAACAGCGAGCAAATCTGCGTGCTATCATATTCGCACGAACAGACAGCGCTCTACGCTCCCTTTCTATGTCACTATCGTCCTTCAGATCCGGGGTTAGTAAGTGTCCAAGATATTTAAACTGTTCTACCCTGCTAATGGGGTAGCCATTCAGTCTAACTAGCGGTGTTTGCCTTATGAACCTTCCCCGAGCCTGAAAGACCATCCACTCACTCTTCTTAACATTATAAAGTAACCCGTGTCGCTCAGCATATTTTTCACAAATGGCCAGCAGCTGCGACAGTCCACCTACAGAAGCACTCAGCAGCACCATGTCGTCAGCGTAACTAATATTATTAAGGCAGACTCCATCAATATGACAGCCGACATGTGTGCTGCTGAGCTCCTCCACAAGTGCGTTCATATACAGGTTAAAAAGTTTTGGCGATGTCAGCCCCCCCTGCCTTACGCCGCACTCCAACCTGTACGGACTCGAATATGCCCCCGACCACCGAACCACGTTGATCTGGTTCCCATACCAATATTTAAAAGTACGAATTAGTTCCTCAGGCATCGTTGTTTGATGTAGTTTCTGCCATAGAATATCGTAAGAAACCAGATCAAACGCCCTCGATAAATCAAGAAAACACCCAAAAATAGGCGTATTTTTAGTCGTGTAGTATTTGACAGTTTGCTTTAGACACAGTATAGCCGTTTCAGTAGATAGGCCTGATTTGAAACCAAATTGGTTGTCGTGTATCTGTAGATTTTTATCAAGCTGAGTGTTCAGCAAACTGTCAAGCACCTTGGCGACAATAGTGGCTAAAGAAATCGGTCGATAATGACATTTATCACCAATATCACCGGTTTTATTTTTGACAATTGGCACCACCACAGCCCTCATCATCGGCGCTGGTAAGTATGAATGTCCTACACACAAGCAATAGAACATTGCCAGCACTCTAGGCATATGATATCCCGCATACCTTAGGTGTTCAATGCTCAGGTCGTCATGGCCCGGAGACTTGCCCCGTGACATAGATTTAATGGCCTGTCGTACGTCTTTGGCTGTAAACCGGATGCGAATCTCCCGACCACTGCAACCCTCATTGCTCGAGGACTGTGTCGATGCCAAAGGTGACTTAACGGTAAAATGGTCCCTAAATAAATCTGCTATTCCCGAGAGGTCACAGGCACCATTGACACTCACAGGTAGACCTGGTTTACTATTCTGTTTGTTTGTAGACTTCCAGAAACTACGGAAGTCGCTCCTGGAATGATGCGACGCAAGAATGTCCATTTTTATTTGGTCAGTATGATTCTGACACCAGCGTAAACGTGATTTAAAAATCTTGCGAGTCGTCTGCATGTCATTCCACAGGCGACCCTCCGTCGGTCTGCCATACAACACCCACAACTCAAATTTTTCCCTGGCCGCTCTGTGAGCATCACTTACATGCCTGTTCCAACCGAGAACAGGCTTTCTGTTTCTGGGAACACTTGACGAACGACTATCACAAGCTGCCTGGCTTATTATTTGAATTATTTTGTGGTACATATTGTCAATAACAAGTCTGTGGTCCATATTATTACATACATAATCACAACATTCAGTCATTTCAATAGGAAAGTCAATTAATTTTAAATTATCATTACATAAATTACTATACATGTCACATTGTTCAGAGTTTCTATCACCCCAGCGCACCTCGTTATAATGCCTACAATTATTTTGAAATTTAGGTATGATGCTGTCTAACAAAATTTCAATCTCGAGTGGAAAATGATCGGACCACAGGACGTCTTCTTTAACTTGCACACTTACAATAGTGTCCCGGGCTGATTTAGTGACTATGCAATGGTCAAGCCAGCGCTTAGACCCGTTCGCCTCACTTATAAATGTGCAAGTTCCAGAATCCAACCCTAGGAACTCGATGTCCGCACATAACCACTGCGATTCTACACAAAAACTCTGTAACTCACTGTAAAATCGTTCATGCGGATGAGAGTTAAAATCCCCGAGTATGTATACCGATTCTATACTACTATTGTTTATGACAGCACTCACCAAACCGAGACACTCCGTAAACTCCGTCAAATTCACATCTTTATCCGTTGGCATGTACACACTGAAAACCAAGAATGACCTTTGACCCGCGTTTATCTTAACGGCACACACTCGTGGATTATCGCACTGCACAACCAATACATCGGTAAACACACTTTTTCGCCACAGCAGCGCTACGCCGCCGTAGGGGCTGCCGCGCAGCATGCCGGCGCCGGTGTCCACGGCAGACGTCCCGGTGCAGCCGTACTCCACGTCGATCTCGCTCAGGAACGGAATATCTCCCGGCAGCAACCATGTCTCCTGTAAGGCTATTATGTCAGATGTGCGACATAACTGCCTTACACCATCCACGGAGCGCTTCACGCTCTTGCAATTGTAACTAATAAGTTTGTATTTAGACTTTATATTCATTTAACTAGTTACAATGAGCCGGTCACGGTGCCTATGTTTACATTGTTCGCGTACGAATTTCTTAATTTGAAATTCACAAATCGTCTGAAAATAATTCCTTCAGGCCATAATCCGCTATTCATAAATAAAGATAATTTAGATTCCGCCACAAGGAATTTAAATGCGTTATACGGTTTCGGATATTTCAACAATATTCGTTCAAGAGATATAACCTCTTCCGTTTTTTGATAGACGTAATCGGCTATATCTTTCTCTGTCGTTTCTTTGTGCACCTTCGTAATAAACATAGGCACTTTTTTCACGGCGGCCTTGAACTTCCCTGCATTATCTTTGGCACTGCCAGCCGTACCGTGATAACGGTAATTCATATGTCTTCTACGATGACACACGTTGCCATCCTTCACCGTCATCCTTGCAAGCCGACTCGGTTTGGCAGGCAGTCACAATATTACTCGTGTACTCCGTCCCCTGTTTGTTTTCCCAGGTAGTATTATTCGTAACAGCTGATCTATGTTGTTGTAATATTCGCGGCGACGCGCACGGTACTAGTCGCGGTGGAGACGTCACAGCAGCCGGCCGATCGGATTCGCTCGGGCTGGTGACAGCCGTGACGCCTGGTGGGGGACTCTCGCTCACACCTCGCGCTCGCTGCCTCGTCGTAGCCGTTATATTCTTGTCAGAAATTTCAACGGCTACCTTCTTTATGTTTCGAAATCGCGATGTTTTTTTTTTTTTTTTTTTTGGATGGGAAATCATCAAATGACTTCTCCCGCTCTGGGCGGAGCGGGAGGGCGTGTCAGACTTTTACTGACTAAAACCCACCCGTGTTCCTTCAGTTGCCCATGTGCCAGGGTCACGGTATCTCTTTAGAACAATCACGTGACCCCGGCAGGCATCGGTCCTAGCAGACCCCTTCGGTACTGCTGACATCTCTTTGAGGCGCGCGTGGAACACTACGCGCCGTCGACCCGAGCTTGGTCCTTACCGGGCGGCGAGCTACCCATTGCTCGCCACCCGCAAACTCGCGCCTACGGTGGCCGGGAGTCCGCAATCGACTCCCGGCGCCCGGGGCGTCTCCTCCTGCGGCGGCTAGGGACGTGAGGGCGCAGAGACTGCCACTCCCTCACGCGCCCCGCCTCCTCCTTCGCGAGCATTACTGCTTCGCAGAAGGAGGTGACGGCTTCCCATGCCCTCTCGCTCCGTACCATGGCTCGCACCAGGGCCGAACGCGAGAGGTCGCCGCCGCCGATCGCCTCCACGAGGACACGGCGGTGCTCCGCCCAGGCAGGGCACACTTCCACCGTATGCTCCACCGTGTCCTCTAGACGATCCTCACAATGGAAACACCCGGGCGTTTCCTCCCGCTTTATCCTGAACAGGAACCCACCGAAGCACCCATGCCCGGTGAGAAACTGTGTCAGGCGGAAGGTGAGGACGCCGTGGTGCCTCTCTATCCACTCCTCAAAGAGACGCGTGGCGTGCCCTGCGCTGGGAAATCGCGATATGTTGTCAAGCCCACTTAGCGATGTTTCATCGACTGCGTTTATGCACTCATCCAATGACGAATTTTGAACGTGTGATAATCCAATAGGTCCACTATCCATTAACCATCCGCCTCGCTTCATATTATTGACTTTACAGGCAGACGCCGGTATAAGTGAGTCATTCTGCATTTTTAAAATATCTGCCTTAACTTCCTCCAACTGAGAATGCGTGACATACGTTTCCTTCACTTCTTTAAGTTCGGTCTGCACTCTAAGCAGGTCTTTAAGTAATTTGGTGCAATCGAGGTGATCAAATAAAATCGGCGGTATCCGTTCCAGATTTTTCGCAACGAAGATAGGAAATAAATCTGGTTCCACAGTTTTAAACACGCTCACTATGTCCACCAGATCTCTTCGCTCCTTACCCTTATTTTTGCGTTTTATTTTTTGCTTTTTCCACTGGAACCGATTCGAACAATAACTCCTTCGATTTCTCAATCTCTTCGCTGGTAAACGCAGAGGAACATATTCTCACTAGTGTATCTTCATCAATAACCGATAACTTGTTTTGCACATACGATAACATTTCGTCAATAACAATATTGCAGGAAACACATTTCACCGCTTTCGACATTTTTAAACTTTAAACGTTCGTTAGTAACACGCCCGCACGGTGGGGATGCGCGCGCGAGGCGAGATTTAAAGTTTGTTAAATTTTTACCCTTAAGGGGGTAAAATAATAATAGGGAATAGGGGATGAAAGTTTGTACGAAAAGGGGAATGACAAGAATCGGCGGAACTACTGGTTGGAATTGAAAAATTCTTTTTGTGTTGGGTAGCCCATTTATTGAGGAACGCTATATAACATCACGCTACGGTAAAAAGGAGCGGAGCAGCAAACGAAAAATGGACGAAAACTGGCAGGCAATTCGATGCGACGGGAAGGCGAGCGAAAATTTGATGTGGAGGAAGTCGCGGGCAGAAGCTAGTTTATCTATAATATGTATGTATTTGAAATATATAAGTATATTTATCAGTTGTCTGGTTCCCATAGTACAGGCCCTGCCTAGTTTGGCATCAGATAACAAAGTGTTGGTTGTAAAAAAAGAAAAAACATGTCGTGCTCCAAATGTTGCCTAGTGGAAACGCGGCTTTAGGGTTCCGTTTTTTGCCATTTGGCTATGGAACCCTAAAAACAACACCAATGTACTAATTACCCATATTTGCAAAAATAAATGATTTGATTTGACGGCTTTAAGAGTAGAGGGAGGCCAAAGAAACGATGGATGGACTGTGTGAATTATGATATGGATAGAAAGGGGGCGACTACTGAGATGACGATTAATAGAGAAGTGCGATTAAAAGACATGTTGCGCCGACCCCAAATAAATTGGGATTGGAATTGGGCATGGGAATGGTGTTCCACCTACAAGTGCAGGCATTTCAAATAAATTGGGATAGGGGCATGGGGATGGTGTTCCACCTACAAGTGCAGGCATTTCACATAAATTGGGATAGGGGCATGAGAATGTGTTCCACCTACAAGTGCAGGCATTTCACATAAATTGGGATAGGGGCATGAGAATGTGTTCCACCTACAAGTGCAGGCATTTCACATAAATTGGGATAGGGGCATGAGAATGTGTTCCACCTACAAGTGCAGGCATTTCACATAAATTGGGATAGGGGCATGAGAATGTGTTCCACCTACAAGTGCAGGCATTTCACATAAATTGGGATAGGGGCATGAGAATGTGTTCCACCTACAAGTGCAGGCATTTCACATAAATTGGGATAGGGGCATGAGAATGTGTTCCACCTACAAGTGCAGGCATTTCTTCACACATTGTGATCCAGTGGATACTGTCGCCTTCGTGACGGCGCTTTGCGGCCCAATATTGCTTTTTAAGTACGTAAGGGTGTTTAGGTGACTAATCACAAATTATATCTTAATCACTTGCATGCCTTTCGACTATTTATTAGAAACAATTAATACTATCTGTTCTACTCATTACCGAGCCTATTTAGTCTGCATAAAAACATTGAATCGACAACACGTATTTTATTATCTCATACAGTCCACAAGATATATTGAACCTTAATTCAAGCAACGTAAGGAACATTTTGGTCCAAACGAGCCGCATAGATCAAGCGATAAGATAACCGCATTCCAACGCCGAGTTCAATGCAAAAATGGTTGTTGTTAAAACGTAAACACGTGTTCGTCGTTATTGGACAATTTGGGACAAATTGGTGATTTAAAGATATTACGAGTGACCTGTGTTATTGAGCTTCATTCTTCAAGAACTGTGCTACATATTGGTGTAAAATTTGCACGTAAAGAACCACTACAACGATGGAAACAGCCGATCAAATTCTTAGTGAGTTGGAAGATTTATACAACATCATTATTAAAACTAAAGAGAACTTTAAGAAGTGTCCCAAGGCACGCTTAACCACCGGCTATTTAGAAGCAAAAATACAGTGTATTGACGAGTATTGGATATCGTTTAAATGTGCACATAGAAGTTTACTAAAAGTGGTTACGAAAGATAAACGTAAACAGTTCGAGTATTTTAATAAGGATGAATACAGTTTATGTGAAGAAACATTTATGCAAATCAAAGCCGACATTAAGGATTTGTTAACGTCAGCAGCATCGACATCTGGTCAAGCTAAAATGGTTTTCGATCCTTCCAACACAAGTAACCAAACTGTACAAGCTCCACAGGTCAAATTACCAAGAATACAATTGCCTTCATTTACGGGTAATTACGAAGACTGGCCAACTTTTCAAGACTTGTTTTTGTCATTGGTTCATCAAAACGCAACACTCAGTAGTGTGCAGAAACTGCATTATTTAAAGACGAGCGTTACTGGCGAAGCTGAAGCCTTACTCAAGCATATTCAAATTATTGATGAGAATTATACTCAAGCGTGGGATATTCTGAAAAAACGATATAGTAACAAACGTCTTATAGTTACGTCATTACTCAAGCGCATGTTTAATCAAAAGAAACTGCCCAACCAGACTGCTAACCACATTAAATCCTTACACGATACGACTACAGAGTGCCTTTATAGTTTAAAGAATCAAGGCCTTAGAATTGAAACTTGGGATCCAATGATTGTGTTTGTTATCGTGCAAAAGATGGATATGGAGTTGCATAAAGAGTGGGAAGAACATGTCAGTATAAATGACGGTGATTCGTTGCCAACGTTATCGTCATTAATGAAGTTTTTAGAATCAAGGTTTCGTACGCTTGAGCTGATATCACCTCCTTCGTCAAAGGATAAGGTTCGAGAACGTTCGCTGCATATTTCAACTGCTGAAAAGAATGAATGTTCTATGTGTAAGGGTGACCATGCACTCAGCCATTGCAAAGACTTTGGAAAATTGGAACCGACGGAAAGATATGAAGTAGTGAAAACCAAGTTCATCTGTTTTAATTGCTTGATTCCTGGCCACTCCGTTAAAAATTGTAGGCTGTCCACATCATGCAGACTCTGTCGGAAACGTCACCACACGCTTCTTCACCGAAAGGGAACAACCACAGTTACCCAAGGTTCACCAAGTAATGAAACACAACCGAAGGAAACAACGCATAGTAATGGAGAAGGTGGAGAAGAAGTAAAAACGAGCGTCAATACAGTGATGACGTCACAATCACAAATTTACACCGGGAAAGGAAAGAGAATTGCACTATTAGCGACGGCAGTAGTTTTAGTACGAAGTGAAGATGGACACACTACTGTGTTGCGGGCGTTAATAGATCCCGGATCAGAAAGTTGTTTTATTACCGAAAGAGCAGCTCAAATATTGAAGCTTAGGAGACAACCAGTTTCAGGAAGCATATTAGGAATGGGATCGATGAAGTCAAAAATCAAGCAAGTAGTTCAGGTCGAGGTTTCATCAAGGTGTTCAAAGTTCAACCTCAAGATTGATGCTTACGTCATAAGCAAGCAACTGACTACTGCGATTCCCAAAACAACAATCAGGGTACAAGACTGGCCTCACCTCACAGGGCTTAGTCTGGCTGACCCTAACTACTACACCTCAAGTACAATAGATTTGCTTTTGGGTCATGAAGAGTATGCACAAATACTACTGAACGGTGTCATGAAAGGTCCTCCAGGCTCACCATGCGCACAAAATACCAGCCTTGGATGGATTTTGTTTGGAAAAATAGATGACAATACACAACCAGAGCAATCTATGATCGTCATGCATCATCAGGTGGAAATTGACGAAATATTAAAGGTCTTATGGGAAATAGATACAAACACAACCAGAAAGTTAACAAAAGATGAAGAGCTTTGTGAGAAGATATATGAAAAAACCTACAGAAGAAACGAAGAAGGACGATATATCGTGAAGCTACCATTCAAAACTAACAATCCTAAATCAGTAGAAGGAAATACGCGAAGCATTGCGTTACGAAGATTAGAGTACCTAGAACAAAAATTAAATAAAAACCAAGAATTAAAAAAAGCATACAATGAAGTGATAGAAGAATATATTCAAATGGGTCACATGGAAGAAGTATCAGAAGAAGAAATTCCTAACAATTCAGTGTACCTACCACATCACGCCGTTGTACGAACTGAGAAAGAGACGACCAAGACACGAATAGTATTCGACGCTTCTTGCAAGGGTGTCAACGGAATATCACTCAATGACGAACTTTTGACCGGACCAGTTCTTCAAGAAGATTTGAGAAGTATTATTATGAGATGCCGTTTACACAAAATTTGTTTTGCAAGTGACATTGAGAAGATGTATAGAATGGTTTTGGTAACCAAAGAAAGTTCTGACTTCCAAAGAGTATTATGGCGACAGACACAGAATACTTCTACATTTGATGAAGTCAAGGACTATAGACTTCTAACAGTAACCTTTGGAACTGCTTCGGCACCATACCTAGCCATCAAAACTCTTATGAAGTTGGCACATGACGAAGGTAGAAGTTACCCAGTCGCACGCAAAATGATTGAAGAAGATTTTTACGTCGACGATCTCATATCTGGCTGCGACACTGTTTTAGAAGCTATTGAGGTCAGCCAACAATTGCAAACTATTCTCAACAAAGGCAAGTTTAAACTGAGAAAGTGGACATCGAGTAATGCTGAATTCCTTCAATCCATAGAACCCAATGACAGGTCGGCAAAAGCAAGTTTAGATATCAAGATGGAAGGAACCGTTAAAACCCTAGGAATAACTTGGAATTTAGGTGATGATGATTTTCAGTACACTTTGACACTACCACCTATTCCAACGGTCACAACAAAGAGGACAGTTCTAGCTGATTTACAACGACTGTTTGATCCCCTTGGCTGGATCGCACCTGTAGTTATTAGAGCCAAAATATTTGTACAGAGTTTATGGCTACAAGGTATTGGATGGGACGAACATATAGGTAATGACCTAGAAGAGCACTGGTTTAATATCCGAAACGATTTAAACCATGTCAATAGTATCAGAATCAAACGATGGCTCAACACACTTAGTACCGCCAAGCATAATATCACACTACATGGATTTAGCGACGCATCCATTCACGCTATGTCTGCAGTTGTATATTCTCGAGTTAAAGATTCTGACGGAGCCATCAAAACGAGCATAGTCGCTGCCAAAACCAAGGTTGCTCCTGTAAAACCGATATCTGTGCCTCGACTGGAGTTATGCGGAGCTGTACTTCTGTCAAAGTTATTACATCACGCTGCTGAGGCTATGAGGATACCACCCACACAAGTATACGCATGGACTGATTCATCCATAGTTCTGTCTTGGCTTGCTGGTGAACCTAATCGATGGAAGCCTTTTGTGGCGAATCGTGTGGTAGAAATATTAGAAAACGTAAGCAACAGTCAGTGGTACCATGTTCGCTCTGAGGAAAATCCAGCAGACGTTGCATCACGTGGCACGACGATATCAGATCTGCAAGAGAACTCATTATGGTGGTTCGGCCCAGAGTTTCTCTTGGAAACAAACATGGAATTTAGAAGGCCAGACATAACACATACAGATTTAGAGGCAAGACAAACGAAAGTTTTAGTAAATACCGTACAAGAGGTAGAAGACAGAGAATTATTGAATTTTGAACATTTTAATAGCCTACAAGAATTACAGAAAACATTAGTATATTGCAAAAGATTTTTAAATTTTAGAAAAACCGATAAAATTCTAGAAGATTTCACTACCGAAGAGTTAGAAAATGCATTGAAGATATGTATAAGAAAGTCACAGAACCAAAGTTTTATAGAAGAAATAGAAACAATAAGGAGATTAAAACAAGTGAAACAAAAAAGTCATCTTAAATCATTGAATCCATTCATAGATGACGAAAATATACTACGGGTTGGTGGCAGACTTAGACACGCCAACCTTAGTAATGATAATAAGCATCCTATTATTTTGGACAGTAAGCACGGTCTTAGTAAGTTAGTTATCGCTGATGCACATCAAAGAACACTCCACGGAGGGGTACAGTTGATGCTCTGTTATTTGAGATCGAAATACTGGATCGTTAAAGCAAAGAATGCGGTGAAAGCGCATATACACAAATGCTTAGTTTGCGCTAGAGTATCAACCAAGTCCAGGACTCAAATAATGGGAGATCTTCCACGTGTTAGAGTCACACCATCACGCCCTTTCCTACACAGTGGCGTAGATTTTGCTGGGCCATACACAGTTTTGTTATCAAAGGGAAGAGGAGGGAGAACCATGAAGGCATATATTTCGATATTTATATGCATGAGCACCAAGGCTATTCACCTGGAGTTAGTCGGTGACCTGACTTCGGAAGCTTTTATTGG
Source organism: Aporophyla nigra (assembly GCA_947507805.1). Taxonomy (NCBI): domain Eukaryota; kingdom Metazoa; phylum Arthropoda; class Insecta; order Lepidoptera; family Noctuidae; genus Aporophyla; species Aporophyla nigra. The sequence goes on from OX382301.1 coordinate 25,729,469, forward strand.
AGCCTTCAGAAGATTCATCGCTAGAAGAGGCAGATGCATCCATTTGTGGAGCGACCAGGGTAGAAATTTCATCGGAGCTAACAAGGATCTAGTGGAAGCATGGAACAGTGCTAAGTTGGAATTTAAGGGTCAGGTGGTTGATTCTCTCGCACAAGATGGCACACAATGGCACTTCATCCCACCGTACAGCCCGAATTTTGGTGGCCTGTGGGAAGCAGGCGTAAAATCATTGAAGTACCACATGAAAAGGATTTTAACTACAAACTTAACGTATGAAGAAATGACAACTCTTCTGTGTGAGATTGAATCCTGCCTAAACTCGCGCCCTCTATGTCCTGTAGATGATCATGACGTCGACACTATCAATCCCTTGACAGCTGGTCATTTTTTAATAGGAGAAGCCCCTATTGTAATTCCTACATCCGACATGCGAGATGTTAATTTAAATCATTTGTCTCGCTGGAAGTATACACAGAGGCTATTGAGAGAACTGTGGCAAAGATGGCAGAATGAATATCTTTCTAGATTACAACAGAGGCCTAAATGGATAAAACACAGGAAGGAATTTGAAATTAATGACATTGTCCTTATAAAACACGACAATCTACCGCCAGGAAAGTGGATGCTGGGTCGCATTATGGCAAAGCATCCTGGACCTGATAATGTTACAAGGGTTTACAGCGTCAAAAGTGGGGATAATGTAACTAAAAGATGTATAACTAAATTATGTTCTCTACCAGTAAATAGTAAAGATGATTAATTTATGTAATGTAAGGCATGTTGATGAAGTAATGTTATTTAATTTGAGTTTTGATATAAACGGTTTTGTTCATATGTTATAAATGTACATTCCATTAATTTTAGATTGTTTAAGAAATACTATTTGCAATGTATACAAATTATTTACAAAATACGTTATTTTTGTTAAAAGTGTCAAGCCCCTTTTGGTGGGCGGTATGTTCTACTCATTACCGAGCCTATTTAGTCTGCATAAAAACATTGAATCGACAACACGTATTTTATTATCTCATACAGTCCACAAGATATATTGAACCTTAATTCAAGCAACGTAAGGAACACTATCTCTTCCAAGAATCAATTCAAAATGTGATAGACCAGGTATGAAACTTGATTGTTTCAATTTCTAATTAGGTACTTACTTAGTAGTCAAACTATAAAGGTGGCTAGTTCGACTTCCTACTTAGAAAATACATAATTCTTGTAATCTATGATATAACCCATAGTTAATATCGTACCTGTTATAATTTTTAACAAACCAAAGAAAAATAAATGATTTTGAACACCGTTATGTTTAGAAAATATAAACCACTAGATGCGCCTCGCAGTTTCACCCGCGTAAATTTCGATTCCGAGAGAATATTTTAATAAAAGACAGTTATAGGCAACAACTGGCGGCATCGTACGGTTCGCATATTGCATTTTTATACCCGTGCACAGTGTTTTAAGAAGCCCGATTTTCGGACATCCCATTTTTATTAAAAAGGCTGACAGAAATAATCATTTAAATGCAAAATTTCGTATCCCCATTAAGCTACCAAGTCTAGTTTTTAAGTTATAATTTTTTGAAAATCGTTACTTTTCCATTCGGATATTAAGAAAAAAATTAATTACGCTTAATAGCCCATAATTTAATATCCCATAATTTCGGATATACACCGTGACATTTTAGTCGTCTTACAACGGCAGCCCACTTCATGTATCCAATGACTACTAGACATCCATAGGAAAAAAAATGAACATTTGAATAACTAAAAAATAAAAATATTATTCATTTATGATGATGCATGACGTAGTTTGTATTTGATATTTTGTCTCAACGAAAATTGAATGATCTTGTCGACTCATGTGCTGGGTAGTTATGTTCTCTACCATCTGATACGTAAATATTATGAACAGGATGTTTCATAATTGTAATGCATTATTTAGTTTTGTTCGACCTATTATCTTAATTTTATTAATGGTAACAATTTTTTAATCACGCCTATATTATTATGTCGGATACATTGAGTGAACAATCTTTGTAAGACGACTAAAATGTCACGGTGTATGTGTTGTAATTTCGTACTCGAACACCCAAACGAAGCATTCATAACAAACAGCAAATTGTATTCATTCAAATTAATGGGAAATTGATTATTAGCTTTTTGTTCCGTGTTTAGGTTTGCTACTGAATCTAGTTTGAATTGTTATAGATTAAACTGGAGATTACTAGGTAAATTCGCTGAATTATGCATGTTAATACAGATGGTCAAAAGGTAGAGGCAATTTCGTGTAACACCCGAAACGGCTAGTTATTCGTAATTTTCTCTTTATTGCTGAAATATTAAAAAAATACGATTTTAGGAAAGGAAAAAATGACCTTAAAACACTTACAAAAAAAAAACCGACTTCCTCAAAAACAATAGAAAGTGAAGTCGGTTTTTTTTTGTAAAAAGGTTTTTACTTTTTAGTTATGGTATCTACCCCGCACCAATTCCTATACCACTAATCGCCAGGTGAAATTTAATACTTTACTACTGCTGTAAATCGTTGAGGAATTCAACTATAGTTTCAAGGTCACGCGCATCCACATAACTGCCATGATGAAAATCAGAAAAAGTCAAAAAATGTACTTCGTGTATTATCACTTTAAATAGTTTATTTATAATATATAATAACATAAATATCATATTTATTACATTATATACAGCCTACTTTACTTTCCTTGAATTCCTTCTTTTAATTTTGACTTCATACTTTCCAAAAACTGTATGAGAGTAAATGTAAACGAAAGTTATACATATAGAAACAGTGATTTTTGTGCTCTACGGGACACTTAATATAGCTGAAAGAGTAATAAGCATGGCCGCCAGGCAGCAACGACACGTTCAGATTTGATATGTGTTGTCGGTCATATAGTCCGGCAAGGCCTGAATGGAATAAAACCGGCCAAGTGCGAGTCGGACTCGCGCACCGAGGGTTCCGTACAAACCTGCAGGTATTCACGGTTTATGCATAAGGTTTATGTTTATGAAATTCAATGTTTTTTTTTTTAATTTTTTAATTTGTGTTGACTGAATGAAAGGTAAATTGTGGTTTACGATTTATGACGTATTAAAAAAAAAACTACTTACTAGATCTCGTTCAAACCAATTTTCGGTGGAAGTTTATATGGTAATGTACCTACATCATATATTTTTCTTAGTTTTATCATCCCCTTATTTTAGAAGTTACGGGGGGGGGGGGGGACACACATTTTACCAGTTTGGAAATGTTTAGAAAAAAATGATATTAGAAACCTCAACATCATTTTTGAAGACCTATCCATAGATACCCCACACGTATGGGTTTGATGAAAAAATTTTTTTTGAGTTTCAGGTATGGGGAACCCCAAATATTATTGTTTTTTTTCTATTTTTGTGTGAAAATCTTAATGCGGTTTACAGAATACATCTACTTACCAAGTTTCAACAGCATAGTTCTTATAGTTTCGGAAAAAAGTGGCTGTGACATACTCGGACAGACAGACAGACAGACATGACGAATCTATAAGGGTTCCGTTTTTTGCCATTTGGCAACGGAACCCTTAAAAGTGTCGGACACATAGTCCAACATGGCAGTTAACGTGTTAATAAGTTAAGATCCGTATCCGTATTCGCGGATCTTGAAACCAAATATCTGTATTCGGATAACGATCCGGGACATCACTAGCAAGTGCGCGATAGCTTACGTCCAGCGTTCAGATTCAGATGCGCGTGTGTGGCAGAGACAGTGTGCCAGTGTGTGATCGATGCCGCCATCGCGCCAGCACCATGCGCCATCACTGAGTGCTGACTGAGCGCTGCCGCGGCCCCGGCCGCCCGGCCGGTGCACTAATGTGCCGCGCAAACACAAACGGTAAGTAGAATAGAATGTGCCCGCGCCCGCGCCGCCGCGCCGGCCGCGGCATGGCTTGGCGGCAGTGTGGCGCAGCTACCGCGCCGCGAGTATCCGCGTGCTCATTACAACATGTGCTCGTACATCGTACCGTAGTACCTATACTATATAATATTAGTCTTGCGCGCGATCAGCTGCTAACATAATGTCGAGTCACACTTGGACATGTCCAACATGTTCAGCGCACCAGTCTCATTTTGAACAGACATCATGTGTACATGATAGTTTGCACTGAGCAGCTGAAACTTGCAAGCGTGTTGGTTGCGGACTTACGGTAGTTAGAGAGTCATCGACACTGGAGCGACGATTTAGTCAGGTGTAACGGCTAGTCTAACTCAATAAGTAGTGTAGATCTCTCAGGTCGGTTGTTTCAGTTCTTGCGCAGGCGCGGTGCGGAGCCCCCGCATGAGTGTCAATAGCGCGCGGGTGTAGTGACCTCAGCTAGGAGTGCGGTGTGCGCGTGATATCAGCGACGTTATCAGTGCGCGATTAGATACCGTTGCGAGCGCACCTCTTCGCTCTGCTCCGCTCGACGGCGACCAGGCAGCAGCGCCTGCGCCATGAGGAGCAAGGACCGGCTCGCCGAGCTGCGCCACGTAAGTCACACACAGGCCCCGATCGCCCCGGTCGGCCTGGTGTGCCCCGGTAGTGTCATCGCATAGTGCGTTATCTGAGCGGGTGTGTGCGCCCACTGTGACGTCACCGTGGTAAACAAACTCCTCCGTAGGAGTCACAGCAGCAGTGTGCGAGCAGCAGCTGGTCCGGTCGAGGTGCTGCGCTGTGCTGCGCTGAGCTGCGCCGTGCTGTGCCAGTGTGGAGCTCGTGTGGGCGCGCTGGTGCACACGATGAGGTGTTGTGTTGTGGTTGCAGATGGCGCGCGGCGCGGCGGGCGGCGTGTACTGCGACACGGTGGAGCCGAGCGTGCCCGAGCGTGCCCCGGACCACGAGCAGCACATACAGGACATCTTCCTCGAGGTACGTGTGCCGAGCGCCGACAGCATGCACAGGCGCAGTGTGTGGCGCGGGCTGCTCATTATGAGCGATGTGCTACGTTAACGAGCCGCTCGTTGAGCTCATTAGCGGCCCTGCTAATTAGTGCCGCAGCCTTGTCGCTCCGCGCCGGTGTTGTGCCGCCAGGGCAATCGTTCATCACTCACAATCATGATCATGACACACTTGCGGGATAGTTCCACACAGAGCGCGCATATTGCTTACGTAATATATTTATTATTACTTGTTAGCACTCATGAACACTTCCACGCTTGATTGCAGTCGCTACTGTAATCCTACACCAAAAATATGAAAGTTCCTATATGTTTTATGTTCGGTACAATATTTGCACAGAGCACAGTCCGGCCACATAGGTATGTACACTGTAACTGTGCCATTGATTCGTTCGTCAGACATTGAGAGACACGTTCACTGCACTCCTACATGCATAGGTAACTACCTATCGGTATTGTTTATTTACATAGAGCCCGCGACATTATCGCAGATTACAGCCTTGACCCGGCGCGGGCGACCGGCTGCTGCAACGTGAAACTGTCACAACTGACAAACACTGTTCTTGAGCAATGCACTTATTGCTGGAATGATATAGGTACTTAATATTGTTCAAATACGATGATTTCTTCAACATGAGGAACATGTTAAGTGTTGCATGCACGGCACCGGCCTTGCTCTCCGCGCCGTAGAGGCTACGTATGGGGCACGTACATGCCACGTACAGGCCACGTACGGGGCACGTACAGACCACGTACAGGCAACGTAGGGGCTGTACCGACGCGCGCCCCCGAGCGAGCGAGTGCTGACGTGCCGCGCGACGTGTTGCAGGTGGAGCGCATGCGCGGCTGGATCCACGAGCTCGACAACAACACGCAGCTGATGCAGCGCCTGCACGCCGACCCCACCTTCCACACCAACAAGAGTGAGTGCGGCCACAGGGCCATAGGGCCACAGGGTCACAGGGCTACAGGGCCACAGGGCTATAGGGCGGCCTGCCACACTGCCACACTGCCACAGTGCCACTACGATTCATCAAATTAATGAATAATGCTCATTTACATTACATACATTTCGTTTCAATCAAGGCGACAAGTGTAGGCACGTTACGGTGGAGGTGTGCCCTGCCTGGGCGGAGCACCGCCGTGTCCTCGTGGAGGCGATCGGCGGCGGCGGCGACCTCTCGCGTCCGGCCCTGGTGCGAGCCATGGTACGGAGCGAGAGGGCATGGGAAGCCGTCACCTCCTTCTGCGAAGCAGTAATGATCGCGAAGGAGGAGGCGGGGCGCGTGAGGGAGTGGCAGTCTCTGCGCCCTCACGTCCCTAGCCGCCGCAGGAGGAGACGCCCCGGGAGCCGGGAGTCGATAGCTGACTCCCGGCCACCGTAGGCGCAAGCTTGCGGGCGGCGAGCAATGGGTAGCTCGCCGCCCGCAAGCATGAGAAATAGAAATGTGAAAGCATGAGAAATAGAAATGTGAACAGTTCACTTCGGATACGTACATTTTAAATGTACGTATCCAAAGTGAATCACTACGCTCTTTGATATAGGTACTTTTTACTTTTACTTTATAGGTACTTTGTTATGGAAATAAGTAGGTGACTTGCAATGACTGTTGCAATGAGAGATCGCTCGGAGTGCCGCCTGCGCCATCGCCATCGGCTTTTGAGTAGGTACTTCTGTTAGGACGCAACTTTTTTCGGTCATAGTACCGTAATGATATTATAGTACAAAGTACAGATTTGCAAAAAAACAATAATATTTTTGTCTCTTTCGCATTTTACGCATGGCGACTGACGGTGACAAATCAAGCTATGCACGGAAAGCGTATACAATGCGAGGTCTGTTCAAACTGCAAATGTATAGCTTGCCGATTCTTGTACTCACGACTACATAAGTCGTGCGTACAAGAATCAGCGCTCAGCGCATTCGCTACCTCCATAGAAATGTTATACAGGGCGTCCCACAGATATGCCACATGGAGGGAAAGCACCTTGAATATTGTAGATGGAACATTTTAATGAAATTCATGGTCTTACTTTTATTTGTGACACTATGTTATTTAGCAAAAAAAAATCCTTATGATGAAGCCTTTCGATCGGTACGATAAAACTACAGGGTGATTATTTTTCTCGTGTAAATGGTTCGATTCCCGGTTCAGCCATGCAATTATTTAAATATCTATGAATGCAGTTTAAATTGTTTTTTAAATTCAAATAAAGTCTTCTTTCAGTAAAATGTTCCATCTACAATATTCAAGGTACTTTCCCTCCATGTGGCATATCCATGGGACGCCCTGTATAGTCTGCCATTGCACCGAGAACGCATGGAGTCAGCATGGAGTCGTCAACATTTCATATCTGCGAAACTATAGTGTTTAGAAATTCGTAAAAGATATCTGAGTTTCGCGAAAAAATACCTAAACAGCTGATCAATTACGGCCATTGATGACTTCGCCCACCAAAAGATGTATAGGGTTCCGTTGCCAAATGGCAAAAAAACGGAACCCTTATAGATTCGTCATGTCTGTCTGTCTGTCTGTCTGTCCGAGTATGTCACAGCCTTTTTTTCCGAAACTATAAGAGCTATGCTGTTGACACTTGGTAAGTAAATGTATTTTGTGAACCGCATTAAGATTTTCACACAAAAATAAATAAAATTTGGGGTTCCCCATACATAGAACTGAAACTCAAAAATTTTATTTTTTCATCAAACCCTTACGTTTGGGGTATCTATGGATAGGTCTTCAAAAATGATATTGAGGTTTCTAATATCATTTTTTTCTAAACTGAATAGTTTGCGCGAGAGACCCTTCCAAAGTGGTAAAATGTGTCCCCCCCCCCCCCCGTAACTTCTAAAATAAGGGAATGATAAAACTAAAAAAAATATATGATGTAGGTACATTACCATGTAAACTTCCACCGAAAATTAGTTTGAACGAGATCTAGTAAGTAGTTTTTTTTTTAATACGTCATAAATCGTAAACCACAATTTACCTTTCATTCAGTCAACTCAAATATAAAAATTAAAAAAAAAACCATTTAATTTCATAAACATAAACCTTATGCATAAACTATGAATACCTGAAGGTTTGTACGGAACCCTCGGTGCGCGAGTCCGACTCGCACTTGGCCAGTTTTTTTTCTTGATTTTTTCATTCAATTTAGATAGTTGACGACAGTAAACATTTGAATATATAGTTTAGTTTCTTGGAAGCAGCTCAAAGTAGACTATACCCTTGTAATCCCACCATACAGAAAGCATAATCTTTTTTTGGTGGATATTGGCCTTGGATGTCGATTGTGGGGGCTCATTTTGCTTGGTCCATGATCGTTTTCGGACTACGTTATCATAAGCAATCCATTTTTCATCACCCGTTATGATTCTTTTTAGAAATGGGTCGTTTTGGTTACGATTCAGCAAAGAGTCATTGCGTTTAGTAAGGTGGATTTCCTTTAGTTCATGAGGAACTCAAACATCCAGTTTGTTTAAATAACCAAGCTGTTGTAAGTGCAAGTAATCGGTTGAATTCGATATGTTGAGCTTTCGATATTTATGTTCTCTACTATCTCTCGAGTTGTCATACGCCGCCGGTTAGTTTCGATTAACGTCTTTATTTTGTCGTCATCAGTAGTGGTTGGACAACCAGTATATGGTGCATCTTGCACAGTAAAATCTCCCGAGCGAAAGCGAGCAAACCAACGCTGACACTGGCGTTCAGTAAGACAGTCCTCACCATAAACTTCACACAATGTCTTCCGAGCTTGCACCGCATTTTTACCCGTTCGAAAATAAAACAATAAAATTGCCGATAATGCTCTCTTTGATTGTCTATTTTCAACTTAATTTTTAACCAACTTTGTTTTACTAATGACGCTCAGTCTTTAACTAAGGATAGTCTAAATTGTAATCTTTAAAATAGTATATAATAATGTAAGCCACGCAATCACTACTACATGAAATTGCAGTTCAAACCATCTATGAGAAAAAACGACATTAATTATCGAACAACCCAATAGATTGTAGTTGCGGTGTAGATGCGGATTTTCATCAATATGTAGACAGAATGATTCCACGAATGATTCCAGAGGAAGGTTCATATTTAGACGATGCTGGCGAAGCTGCTCGCAAAACCTAGTGGTAAGTATAATGACACCGTCAAGTTATAAAAACCGTTAGATTACAATCTATCTAGCGCGATAGCGGCGAGATTACAATTTGTCGAAAGGTTGTGAAACGTAACATACTACTTACAATTTATCGTTTTATTTTCCATTAGATTACAATCTGTCGACATGCAACGAAACGCACCTTGCGCGCTGATTGACTAAACGACATTTGTCAATTCGTTTGTTGTCGAATGTAAACAAACAGTTTTTTGGTGGATATAAATTGATTATTTGTTGAAAATAACCCAAAGCTTTAGAATTAGTAATATGACATTGTTGTGGAAGTAAAATGAATCTGTGATTCTGATTAACCAAAGAAGTGCAGTGTGTTTACAAGTGGAATGCTATTTCACAATTTGACGGTTTCATTCGCTAGATTGTAATCTATCGAAAACGAATGCGTTAGATTGTAAATAAATGGTTTCTGCAGTTGACAATCTGTCGACAGATTATAATCTCGCTAGATAGATTGTAATCTAACGGTTTTACAATCTGACGGTGACATATATAAATTTAATGAGCTCTCATACTAATAATTCGTCATTTATAAAATACAAATATACTTACATATAATAGATAATATTAAATTTATGACTATAAACTACCCTTTAAGTATACATATAGATACATTTATACACACTGGCTAAATGCTTCAAACTTCTGACGAATATTAGTTCGAAATCATGGTCACCGTACTGCTGGGAGGCCCCGATAAAATGTCATAAAAACTGCAAACTCGTCCTGAAGTGCTTCCAGGACTCGTCATTGTGAGTGTGATGAATACCTCCTCAAGTCTTACATTACTGCTACCACTTAGTCAAACGCTAACAAAGAACCCTCATAAAAACGAAAAAAAAAACATTTTGCCTGTATCTCAAATAGATTGTTCGATTGTACGTTCTCATCAACATTGATACAATGTAAATACCGGAATAGCACCATGTGGCATAGACTTGCAGGAGCAGCTGGACGCAGCGGTGACGGCGTCCAACGCCACCGGTCTGAAGGTGGGTGGCGCGCTGCGCCAGTTCGAGACGCGGCTGAGCGCGCGTAACGACGCCGGCGCGCGCATCGCCCGCCTGCAGTACGCCGCCGCGCGCCGCCTCTACGCCGACGCGCTCGCGCGCCACCACGCCGCGCTCGACGCCGTGCGCGCCACGCAGCTCAGTCTGCTGCAGCAGCAGATACACCTCAGTGAGTAGCCTAGGGGTTTCATCCCGGGAATCTCGGTCTCGAAAATTTCGAGAGTCTCGGCGATTTTTTGGTAATTTCGAGACTCGAGATTAATAGATTGGGAATAATGAGAATTTGAGACTTAAGTCTCATAGTCATAATTAACATATCATTATTAAATAATCTATTAAACCAACAGTGTAGCTTAGAGTTTAATACAATCTGTGGAGATTGACTAACCTTGTTCAAGAATGACAAGGATTTTAATAATTTTCTACATATTACGAGTTTTTTGTGAAAGTGCGAAGTTATGAGTACCAACAACTAAAGGGAATTCGTAGTGGAAGAGTTCCACAGAGAACTTAAATTAATAATTGATTGCAATACGAAATTGTCCAGTTAAGCTGAAACGCTTGAACGATTTCTTAAAATAGATATATGCGTTCAAAGTGGAATGGATTTCACTGAATCAGAGTAGACTCCAATAAAAGCAATCTCGAATTCACTTTGTATCATGACCTTAGAAACTCTGTTTAGGCCAACCGCTATTTTTTATCGTTTGTATGTCCGCCACCCTCGGATGGGTGGAGGGGTCTATCAGACTCTCACTAACTAAAACTACACGGTGTTCTGCTGCTACCTTTAGCCAGACTACTGTAGCGCTTGTGAATTTCATGACGATGCCCCGGCTCAATGACTACATACGACAGCTATTCTTCTAGAGAAAGGCAGGCGAGAACAAGGCGCGCCACCGTCTCGAGGTTTTTATCTGTTCAGACAACAAACTCCCCATATCTATTGCCTACAAGCTAAGGCGGCCGGATATCGTTCCGTGCTCTTCGACGTCCGGTGACTCTGCTACGGATTGGAAGGGAGGTTGCATCCGCCCTCTTTCCGCCGCCTCCATCGTGACCGTCGCTTGCTCGCAGAAGGAGGCGACGGCGTTCAACGTGCTCTCACTTCCGACCATGGACTGGACCCTGTTTCCGGACATGGTCCAGCCTATGGTCGGAAGTGACAGCGCGTATGAGAGAGTATCCGCAGCAGCAACCTCCGCGAGGAGGTCACGGTGCTGTACTGCCCAAGCAGGGCATTCCTCAAGGGTGTCCTACACCGTGTCGGTTCCCGGCTTACCGAAGTACCCATGTCCGGACAATACCTGTGTCAGCCGAAAAGTAAGGTCGCCATGTCGTCACACGTCATATTAGTCACTCTCTCAAAACAGGTCTTACCGCCGCTAACGTGGCACTAGGTTGCGCAAGGCGCTGTTCTCACTCCACTGGTCTAGGGTCTGGCAGAGCTCAGCCCTGTACATAATGTCTTATCTATACATCTATATACATACAAATAAATAAAATTGGAGTGTCTGTTTTTAATATTAAGATAACCACTTTTTACTAAGTGTATATGGATGTATACACGATACATATACCAAAACAACATTTTTTACAATTTTTGTCTGTCTGTCTGTCTGTCTGTCTGTCTGTTCGTTCCCGCTAATCTCGGAATTGGCTGGACCGATTTTGACGGGACTTTCACTGGCAGATAGCTGATGTAACAAGGAGTAACTTAGGCTATTTTTATTTTAGAAAGATTCTTTTATTTTAGAAAAAAATAACTATCTTCTAAAACTACGCTGACATACGTCTCAAAATTCGAAAAACCCTGGCTGAATCCTACGAAATAGATCAAAATAATGTACTACAGTATTGTACACCTTAAAAAGGCCTACAAAAATGTCCTCAATGGTATATGTCTATCTCTTAGGGATAATCCACAATAACCATTTTTTATCTTTTACTTTTTACGAGAAATAAGGGCTTATTTACGAAGCGATTTTAAGCAATACAGCATTAATCCTTATCCAATTAAGTACCTTAAATACATTGTGCATTTAATATAGATCAATATGGCCCTTTACAGCATGTAGTTTAAATGAATATCTTAGAAGATATTAGAGATTTAAAAAGTGGGCGCAGAGCGCGTTGGCAGGGGCCGGGTAGTACAGGATAAGTAGGATTGTAATTCATATTACTTTGGCTTCAAAGTAATTGCGAATATCATGTGTGTTCATTATACTCAAAATAAACCTAATAGTATTATTTCAAGTAAGAGACCGCGAAATGGCTTAGATGTTTAGATTTTTGGATGTTTGTTTCTCAATGATGCGGCCAAACGGATTTAGATCGAATTTGGCACAAAGATATATTATATCATGGATACGTAACAGATAGGATACCTACTTTATCCCGGTAGTAGGTTCCCTGGTGATATTTTCCGACAGCTATACGGGCCAAGCCACTGGCAAAAGTACTATTCCTATAATTATAATATGTTCGGTGTCTGGTAAATGATTGAGTGTCTGTATAGGTAAAATAGGAGCGTTAAGAAAAACCAGGAAGACTTATATTCAACTATAAACCAAGCCCTATGTCACAGTCTTCTTACTCTGAATACTATTACTTTTATTTTAAAAACACCAACACACATGATGTTCTCATAAACTATGAATCCTAAGTAATATGAGTTATAATCCTACTACTAATAATATTATATATGTGAAAATATGTATGATTGGGTGTTTGTTTCTCAATCACGCAAAAATGGCTGAATGGATCTGGATCGAAAATAGCACACAGAGTCTATATTACCTATATAATCTGGAATAACACATTCTTATCGCGGTAGTACGTCCTCTTGCATTAATTTCCAACATCCACGCGGGCGAAGCCGCGGGCAAATAATATTATAAATGTGAAAATATGTATGATTGGGTTGTTGTTTCTCAATCACACAAAAATGGCTGAATGGATCTGGATCGAAAATAGCACACAGAGTCTATATTACCTATATAACCTGGAATAACACATTCTTATCGCGGTTATACGTCCTCTTGCATTAATTTCCGACATCCACGCGGGCGAAGCCGCGGGCAAAAGCTAGTAATATATATAATATAAAATATCTTAATATCTTAGGACAACCAAAGCACCGTTATCTGATCCCAAACTAGGCAGAGCCTGTACTATGGTAACCAGACAACTGATAAATATACTTATATATTTATAAATACATACATATTATAGATATATTAAAACATCTCGGCATGACGAAGCATCAGGTGCTAGCTCTTTTTTTTTTTTTTGATCACGAGGTGGATATCCTCGTGGATGTCCTCCGCCCTGGGGTGGGCGGAGGGGTCTGTCAGACTCTTACTGACTAAAACCACCCCGGTGTTCCGTCCCACACCTACGTCGGGGACCACGGGAACCAATATGTCTTCCGCGATCCCCGACTGGTTCAGGTGCTAGCCCTGCTCTAGCGCGCCCCGGTACCACTAATGTACTGACGGAACTGTCAAGCCCTAGCTTCTGACGTTTCAAGTGTCCAAATAGGTTTATGGTTTATCTATACTTATATTATAAAGCTGAAGAGTTTGTTTGTATGTTTGTTTGTTTGGTTGAACGGGTAATCTCAAGACCTACTGGTCCGAATTGAAAAAATATTTTTGTGTTGGGTAGCCTATTTATTGAGGAAGGCTATAGGCTATATAACATCACGCTACGATCAAAAGGAGAGCAGCAACGAAAAATTGGCGAAAGCTGACAGGCAATTCAATGCGATGGGAAGGGTCAGGGGAGCAAAAATTTGACGCGGACGAAGTCGCGGGCAAAAGCTAGTGTTCACACTAAAAATAAATTATTTTGTTTTTATGATTGTACTAAGTACTAACAGCGAATACTTGACTAAATATCTGTCAATCCAAATAGACGACACAGTTATTTGCTAGTGCTTCGGCTGGTCAGTCGTTTCGGTAGGAAGCTTATCTGTCTAACAACTAACGAACCATGCTAATTTTCACTTTCCCAATATCCTCCAAATTTGCTCAAAAGCAACTGACCTAAATTTGGTCGGAAACCAAAAGATTCGACATCTCATTCCCTTCGTTCCGATGAAACTGGCGTAAATACACAAAACATTCCAGTTCACTGCGGACACGCCTCATCTGTCGTTCTCTTTTTAACTTGATTCTCGGCCACTCTCTTCCAGCTGCAACCAACCTGCGAAGATCCGGTGCGGACTCGTGAGCACATCGGATCTCCACCTAGCCTGATGGCGTCCGTCTTTACGTTCACCCAACTCGAGAATTCGCCTTGTGTATAGCGGTTGTCCGTTGTACAGCTAGTGTGCCGGTTTGCACATTTTTTGACATTTGTAAATTCAATCTTGTTTTTATAATATCTTGCTGTGCAATATATTTATCACACCTATTCTTACACCTATCGTCATTTGTGGACTTGTTTCGTTTATTAATTTGAAATTATTTAAATAACGCAGCTGGTCACTTGGTCACGGTTTCTTGGGTTTCCGAGGCGTCTACAGAGCTTGATTCAAAATTTCCTTGTAATAATATGAGTGAGGCGGACAGTGGAGTGTCTCCGTCGCGCGTCGTGTCGCCATGCGCGCATTAACTAATTGAGCCCAAACGGATGCCACATGGAGTGAGCCAAGCCGCTTAGGGAACTACCGCGCCGAGATTGAATATCACAACTTGTCACACCTCATCACAAGAAACAAATAGCAATTGTTCATCAACATGACTGTGTTGCAACGAAAACATCGAAAAAAAATTAGTTTAAAAAACCTAAAAAACACGCTTCTATAGAAAACCTAACTAAAAAGTAGAAAATAATAACCCTGGCAAGGATAATGGCACAAATTTATGAAATTATAGTATTGTCAGCGGTCCTCGATAAGTCTGCAGAGTTTAAATGAAATCTGGTCGTTTAAAGTGGGTCAAAATCGCGCTATAAGGAGTCGGTTACAAACAAACATACAAGTGAAGCTAATATAAAGCGTGTAATGAACACAATATCCTCACTGCATCTCGGTGTCTGACTCACTCGGTGCGCGCACAGAGATGCTCTCCTTTTTACCAGACTACGTTTTGTTAATGTTTAAGATAATGTTTATTCCTCCAAAAATAGAGCTTTACGTTTCCTTATGGCCCACAGAACACTTAAAATTCGACGTTTGAGAAGCTGCGAGTAGTCAGGGCTTGTTTTACAATTTTATGCTGTTTCAGTAACATTTTCAGTACCTATGTGTAACTTTCGGACGTTGAGTAATACAATACAATACAATCCTTTATTTCAGGCAATTTAGGCCCATAAAAACACAATAAACAAATAATATAAAACAATAACTATAAACTAATACATATTTTATAAAAACAAAACTTAAACTATCACTAAACACGTAATGATGACGGCGTCGTGTTCCGCTGCGTGGTGTCGCATAACCGTCCTCGGAAACGACGATACAAGACACCTTTCGGCCAAAAGTCCTCTCTCAGGCAGGTCTGTAGATGGTGGGTTGGAACTCTTACCACAAACGACTTAAAATTGATGTTGTGGCGCGATTCCAACCTTTCGACCCTCAGAGTCCAATTGAGCTTTACTTTTAAGTACTGCACAACTTCCTCAATCGGGGTGGAGTGATGCAGACGTGAAATATACAGCTGCGTCGTAGGCACAGCAGGGCGCAGCAGCATGTTGGGTCCACTCGGAGCTGTACCACAATGGTTTCGTGAACAGGGCTTCTTCTTCTTCCTTTCCACTTTCGTGAAACCCTCTTCATCAACTTGGCCCGATCTCGGCAAGGAGCTACGGACCGCAGCCAGGGCAGGTTGTGCACCCTTCATTTGGTTTTCCCCAATTTTATTCTGCCGCATAGACTGCGACACACCTGATTTGTTGGTGGTGACAATAGCGGCGTAGGCACGTTTAGGGGTCGACGTACCTACGTGTGACGTTTCCGCAGCCGGTGTTGTGGCGCGGGCGACGGCGGCGGCGGGCGACGCTTGCTCAGCATTATCGGCAGCCGGTGACGCACTTGTGTTCGCCGATTCTAAACTGCCGATTGATGCATTTTGCGCCCCTCGACGTGTGTTCACCTTAGAGGCCTCAGGTGACCCAATTACTGAACCCACCTTGCGCAACAGTGTTATTTCTGCTCGCAGTTCAGTGTTGGTTTTTTCCGCAACCTCCATACGGGACTGCATCTTGGTCATCTCCACCTTCAAGGTAGTGATGTCCTTTAGCAGCCTTGTAACGTCAACGTGATCGAACGTGACGGGAGGCAGCTTACTCAGCTCCTTCGCCACGAAATCTGGCACGTCATCTGGGTCGGTCTTCTTCAACATATCAAGAATATCTTGAATGCTCCTCTCAGTTCCATCTCTGCGGCGAGACGGCATCTGGTCCAGCTTTCCAAGTGACTGGAACAGTAGCAGTTTACCACTGCTGATCTCGTCCTCCTTGTAATTGGACCGGCATATCTGCAGGATGCTCACCTCGTCCATGTAGTCGATGGCATGGACTAGGAAAGCCAGCAATTCATTGACTATGAGTGGTTTGGAACTCATAGTGATAGTACGGGCAGCGGCTATGGCCGCGCTACACGCGAATAAAATTCGTTCCGTGCACAGTGGAAACACGTCCCTATTCGACCGCGCATCGCACTGCACTGAATGCGGCTTCGTTATACAAAAGGCTCGTCGGATATCTGAAGTATTTTTTGAGCGTGACATTCAAGACCGGTATTTGGGCTCGTTCGCTTTGGATCGTGGTGGTGATTCCAACTCCATCCTATACTTAAATCATAACACTTCCTTTTGGATTTGCTGACAAGCAAGGGTTATGAGTAGGGTTGCCACCCGTACTTTATAGTAAAGTATTGTACGTTATTAAATTTCACATGATTGTACTCTATACTTTTATTTTATAACTGACTTAACAAAATGAGGAGGTTGCTCAATTCAATGGTATATATATATTTTTTATGTATGTTCGCTGATATCTTCGTCGTTTATGAACCGATTTTTATGATTCTTTTTTTGTTGGAAAGGAAATATCCCAAGGGTGGTACCATGATAAGGAAACCAGGATCTGATGATGGCATCCCAGAGAAGTCGATAGGAGCCTTCGAAAATCGTAGTGGCGACTCGTGCGTTTATTTATTTTCTCATTATTTATCTTAAAGCACTTCTATTTAATGAAGTTCTGAAGTTGCTCTGATGATGAAGCCGAAAGACAGTCGAGAGGACTCCTCAACGACTTACAGCAATTACCTGGTGTTTGGACTTAATTCATTTCTATTGATGAGAACTTTGCACCCATATGGGTTTTAAGTGCCATTACAGGTCTGATGATGAAAACCATAGACAGTTGAGGGAATTCCTCAACGATTTACAGCGGTTCCCTATATTTGGGCTTACTTTTAATTATTTTCATGATCTCTCATTTTCAGTATCTACCCAGTTTTTTTGCCACCGACTTCCGAAATTAAAGTTATTTTTCACTTTGTAGTGTTTTTAAGGAAGTCGGTTGTTTTTTTTTTGTAAAAAAGTTTTTATTTTTAAATTTTTAGTTGTGGTATTCACCCCGCACTAATTCCAAACAAACAATGCATATTTATGCGATAGCAGAAATCGCGGTTGATTTGCTGTCATTTTTTAAAGAGTTCCGGTGTCTGTCTCCGGAACTCATCATCAGATCTATATGAAAATTATATGGGACCATTTCGGAATAAACTTCTTTCGAACAAAAAAAGAATTTTGCAAATCCGTCTATATACGACGGAGTTATGGCCGAACATACATTTAAAAAAAAAAAACATATAAACATCCGAATTGAGAACCTCCTCCTTTTTGAAGTCGGTTAAAAAGTTAAAAATAAAAACTTTTCTACAAAACAAAACCGACTTCCTTAACAACTTTATTTCCGGTAGTCGGTGGCAAAATACAGAGCCAAAGACAACGACTTTCGAAAATAAAGTTTTTAAAGAAGTCGTTTTTTTTTTTTGTAAAAATGTTTTACTTTATTAGTAAGAACTAAATTCTTAGTAATTAATTATGATCTAGCCAAAAAGGCTAATAAGCACTTTAACTCTAACTTAATATGTTACGTAATAGATTATGTTAAAAAACTTTTTTACAAAAAAAAACAACCGACTTCCTTAAAAACACTACAAAGTGAAAAATAACTTTAATTTCGGTAGTCGGTGTCTTAGGATCTGTATTTATGGTTTTTTTGCCACCGACTTCCGATTGTGGTATTCACCCTGCACTAATTCCAAACAAACAATGCATATTTATGCGATAGCAGAACTCGCGGTTGATTTCCTGTCATTTTTTAAAGAGTTCCGGTGTCTGTCTCCCGAACTCATCATCAGATCTATATGAAAATTATATGGGACCATTTCGGAATAAACCCCTTTCGAAAAAAAAAAGAATTTTGCAAATCCATTTATATATGACGGAGTTATGCCCGAACATACATAAAAAAAAAACCAACCATGGCCAGGCCAAAATGATTAAGGCTGCTTTTTTTTATTAAGCAGACAGTAGAGTGGGTCAGAGCCCACTCTAGTGTCTGCTGAGGAATCAATTCTCGATGTCAACGAGTATGTCTATCTAGGACAAGATATCTTCTAACTCCTGATCGATAAGGAGTTGTACCTTCCATCACCAGCTCAACGGAATATAAGAATACAAGTAACGGTCTAAACGTGCCTATAATATTCAAAGAATTATCCCCTAACCTTCTAACCTTTCACTGTAAGTTCCTATATGTACTGTTCACCGATGAGGAGTTCCATGCGGTATCTTCGAAGGCTATAATTAGTTCACCACGGATGGATAGATAGAACCAGCAATTATTTTTGATCTTTAGTACAATATCCAAATCACATTACGTGTACTGTTTGTTTTTGAGGAGTTCCTTCGTTTATCTCCCAAAGTATACATCAAATCTTCACAAAATTAATATGGAACCACCTCAGGAGTATACCCTTACGAATAAAAAAAGAATTTTCAAAATCGGTTGACAATTGGCGGAGAAATCGGTGAACATACATAAAAAAAAATTAAAAAAAAATTGCACTCCGGGAGTGCCGGCAGAAGTGAAAACTTGATTATTAACGTTGAGCATGTTTGATATTTTGGAATGGTTAGGGAATAATTTGTTGTTCAATTTCCATATTTTAAGCACTTTATATTCACGAATTTTACGAATACACAACAATGTGATCACTACACAGACGGTCGAGCCATCAGCTGTCACCATCCATGGATGCGCGTGGCACGCTGTAACATAGACGAACATTCGCGCAAGCGCCCTGCGCCGCCTAAACGAAACAGTAGGCCCAGGCATACATTTTCGCCGCGCCGTAGAGAGGGGATAGCTGTCTACTCTCCATCCGTCCTACGCTTTTTCGATCAGGTCACGTGTCCTGACGCGAGTTTAAGATTTTATACCCATTACAGAAAAAGTGCTCAACGCCGCTAAAGAAGTTTTCACTTCAAAAATTGAATGATTAGTTTGAGCGCCATCTATAATCGAGTTGCTGTCTTAGAAAAAGTTATTTGTTACAATTATTTAATTCATAAGTAATATTTATTTTATGGCTTATGCTATATTACGATTTTATTTTTTTAGAATTAGACACACTTTTAATGACATATATTTTACTGTAAACTCTTCGTGTTTAGTAGTTTATATTAGCGTCATCTATGATTCCATAACCATACTAACCAAGGCTAGCCAAGTGATTCGTATTCGTTTTAATAGATGGCGCTTTTCCAAATTAAAACCATCCGTCCTACGCTTTTTCGATCAGGTCACGTGTCCTGACGCGAGTTTAAGATTTTATACCCATTACAGAAAAAGTGCTCAACGCCGCTAAAGAAGTTTTCACTTCAAAAAAATACATACAGTCGAACATATAACCTCCTCCTTTTTTTGAAGTCGGTTAAAAACTAAGAATATAGTGTCCATTTGCACTTTTACACAAGTCCGTAGCCCGTTCTTAGAGCCTCATCAAGACACGCGGTAGCGTGTCAAGCCAAGTTCAAGTAACAGAACTGGCGAGCAGCACCGTGTGTAATATTACACAAACCATTTGGAGCCACTTTTGACCCCCTCATAACTCAAAACCTATTTCACATAAACGTGTCAAATTTGGCTAAAACACAATATCTCAAACGGTTATTTAGATATTAACGTCGAAAAATCGTCATTTTTATCACTGATTAGCTTCTGCCCGCGACTTCGTCCGCATTAAATTTCGTGTTCCCCCGACCCTTCCCGTCGCGTCGAATCGCCTACCCGTGCGATTTTCCCCGTTATATATAGTTGTAGCGTGATGTTATATAGCCTATGTTACTCGCAGATAATGTAGCTTTTTAATGGTGAAAGAATTTTTAAAATCGGTCTAGTATTTTTTGAGTTTATCCATTACAAACAAACAAAATACAAATTTTTCCTCATAATAATATTAGTGTAGACTGACCTATAGATCAAAACTCTAACCCAGTTCCAGATGACCTAGAAAGTTCAAATTTGGCAAGCAGATAAGTAATTAGGTGAATACAAAGGAATAAATCAGAAACTGGTAAATTTTTATTATTTTATTATAATTTTTCACTTAATTGATTCTATTAGAAACACTTAAATACTTAGTGCCTGTAATAACTGTATGTAAAAAATTGGTTGTCTGTAAAGTCGGTTTACTGACGATAGTTGAAAGTCACGTTCATCAGACGTCATAAGAAAATACTGATGCGCGCTCTCGCTTGCACTTCAAGCCTTAAATGGAACGCCTCAGAGCGAGGTAACGCCGCATGAGTCATGTTTTTTCGTGCGTGCAGCCGGCTCCATTGAATTATAAAACGTTGTCACGTCAAAAAAAAATGTAAGAATTAGCAATCAGCAATCAAAACTTACGACAGCCGGTCTTTATGTGGATTTATTTTTTAAATATTATTATTATTTTAAGGTCTTCACATGAAAATATTTCCGCGTCAGTACTTATAACTAAGAGTATAGTCGTCTTTCGTATTTAATAGGTTGGGGAAAAAGTTTCTTCGCATTTTTTAAGAAAATTCAAAACATTTTTTAATTAAGTTTATTTACATTTAACTAAAGTATGTAGGTACCATTTTGTTCGATTTCTTTTTGCCATCTTGTAGGTAGGGACATGATCCCATTGCTATAGAAATTTTAGGACTTCTGGTCAAAATACCGCGACAAGTGGTTTTGGCAGTCCTCTCGTGATGTTAACCTGACACTGCCTAAAGAATTCTGAAGAGACCGAAACAGGTGGAAATCTGAAGGTGCAAGGTCAGGACTATTCGGCTGATGCATTAACACCTCCCAGCCAAACTCTCTTAATTTTTTTTGGGTGGCTAAAGATGTGTGAGGTCTAGCGTTATCATGATGAAGAACCACACCCCTTCTGTTGATTAATTCCGGCCGCTTTCTCTCAACTTCTTGCTTTAATCTCATCAGTTGTTCGCAGTAGAGTTCAGAATCGATGGTCCTGCCTGGTGGTAACAGCTCATAATGAAAAATGCCCTTCCAATCCCACCACACACACAGCATCACCTTGTTGCGAGTTAACCCGGGTTTCGCCACAGTCTGTGAAGCCTGACTGGCCTTTGACCACGACCTTTATCCACTTTTCATCACCAGTTATCAGCTTCTTCAAAAATGGTTCGGTTTCATTACGTCGTAATAAAGAATCACAAATGAGTACACCGTTCATAAGGTTTCTTTCAGTGAGCTCGTGAGGTACCCAAATGTCGAGCTTTTTTGTGTACCCAGTTTTTTTCAAATGCGCCAAAACTGTTTTGTGGTCAATTTCCAGTTCTTCAGCTACGTCGTAACTACTGGTATGCCGATCTTGCTCCACTTTTTCATAAATGGCATCCATTTTATCCGTAATAGGGCGACCAGAGCGACGTGCATCTTTGACATCAAAATTTCCGGATTGAAAACGCTTAAACCAAATTTGTGCTACTCTCACAGACACTACACTAGGTCCATAAACATCGCAATATTTTTTCGCGGCTTGCGTTGCATTTTTACCTTTTTTGTAGTAAAATTTTAAAATGTATCGAATTTCTTCATTAGATTCACTCATCTTGACGGTACGAAAAACAAATGAAAATCACACATTTTCCTAATTTGAATTTGGAATTATGTTCTTTAAAATTTAAACTTTTAATGATACCAAAACCAGCCAGATACAAATAGTATAGCTAAAGAGATTTTATTACAAGTTCATACATACTATAATATAACTCCCCGTAACTTCAAAAATAACGGAATGATAAAACTAAAAAAAATATATGATGTACATTACCATGTAAACTTCCACCGAAAATTGGTTTGAACGAGATCTAGTAAGTGGTTTTTTTTTTAATACGTCATAAATCGTAAACCACAATTTACCTTTCATTCAGTCAACGCAAATATAAAAATTAAAAAAAAAAAACATTTAATTTCATAAACATAAACCTTATGCATAAACCGTGAATACCTGCAGGTTTGTACGGAACCCTCGGTGCGCGAGTCCGACTCGCACTTGGCCGGTTTTTTTTACATCGCTTTTATTAGCTTGGTATGTATCTCATCTTGGTATAGTACATGAAAACAATAACTTCATAAATTTGTGCCATTATACTGACCAGGAGCACCAGGATAGCAAAAAAAGAAAAAACTAAAAATCCGCTTTTGTAGCTAGACGAACTAAAAAAATAGAAAATAAATAATAGTGTAAAAAAACTAAAAAACACGCTTTCATAGAAAACCAAACCAAAAAGTAGAAAATAATGGAAAAAGCGTGAGGTGCTTCTGAGAAATTCCTGTAAGATTAACCCACTATCACTTAACTTGACACAAACCTACTTTGTATGGTTTGCAATCCAAAAAATATTTAGTTTCTTATTATATTTTGTTATTGTTCTTCCAATAAAAATAAAACATAAGTTTATGTTTAAGTTGGTTATTGAAAACACGAATAAAACGACATTTTCTAAAAATGAATCATAGCTAGATCGATAAGCCCCCCCGTATACTAAATTTCATGAAAATCATTGGAGCCGCTTCCGAGATTCAGATTATATACAGGGTGTCCAAGAACCTGGCGTCCAACTGGATTCCCACGATACCCCAAGTTCTAACAGTACTCAGAAAAATATTTTAAAAAATCCACCCCATGTACTTACAGAATTATACTGATTTCAAAAAAAAAAGGGGAAATGAGCACCCTGTGACATACTTTTGAATGCTGTGACTGCTAATGCTGATAATTTCGATATTTCTTGGAGGTTTTGTAATCTAGGGTATTGCTGTGTTTAAATAGAATGTAAAAATAATGTACTTATTGTACCATTTTAAAATAAAATATTATTTTAACTAAAGGTGATATGGAAAACTATTGAATTTCGCAACTTTGACCGACTGTAGTGTAAAAAAAATGTACCAAAATAGTATGGCAAGTGACGTCAAATTTTGACGCGTTTATTCCTCTTTTTAAAAAGGCATAATACTTACACATTAATTTGAAAAAAAAAAATTTGATAATATTTTTACTCAACAACCCAATTTTTACGAAGTGCCTACCTACTAACGGTAACTGTCGGACCCTTTCTTATCTTAGAAACTGTTATGTTACTACTATTATTTACTTCGGTTCCAAGAGTGAGCAAGAAGGAAATACACACAGGTAGATGGGTTCCCAGTAGAATAAAAGCAAAGAATGTTAGTTTAAAGATATTTTATTACAATAAATGTTCAAAATGTTGACCACCCGCGGCAATACAAGCTCTCACTCTCCTTAAAAAGGACCGCTTTATGTTTCGCGAGTAACTTTTTTGACGTATCACCTGCACTGCTTGTGTTATCTTCTCACGAAGGTTAGCGATGTCATTAATGGGCTTCGCATAAACGAGCTCCTTCATAGTTCCCCAGAAAAAAAAATCCAGCGGATTTAAGTCAGGTGAGCGGGCTGGCCACGGGATTGTTCCTGATCGCCCAATCCACCTGTTCGGGTATTGCTCGTCCAAAAACTCTCTAACGGATACGCGAAAATGTGCTGGACAGCCGTCGTGTTGGAACCACATATCTGGTGGGGTCTCTTCTAGTAAGTTTGGCAAATCATTTTGAAGAAAATTTAAATATGATTCGCCAGTCAAATTCTCGGGCATCTCAAATGGACCAATAATATTCCCACAGAGAATACCGGTCCACATGTTCACTTTGAACCGGTACTGGGATCTATCTTCTCGCATCAAGTGCGGATTTTCCACATGCCACTCGTGCAAGTTGTGTAGGTTCATGTAGCCATCCTTCTTAAATGTTGATTCATCTGACCACAAAATTTTGTCGATAAAGTTTTCGTCTTCTCGATGTTTTTGCAGGATTGTTTCACAAAACGCGACTCGGCTCGGATAGTCTCGAGGTAAAAGACTTTGCACTCGCTGTACGTGGTACGGATGATATTCTTCTTTTTGGAGAATACTGTGTGCTGTGCTCTTCGTTATCCCCGTATCAGCTTCTATTCCTCGCACAGAGATGCTTGGATTTGCCGACACCGCCTCTAAAACTTCATCGCGTATGAAGTCATTTACGGGTCGTCCTTCACCAGCTACTTGATTGGGGAACCGCCCGTCACATAGTGATCTGTGCACATTAATGAAAACTCGATGGTCGGGATATCGCGTAGCCCTCGGATACCTTTCTCTGTAAAGTCTCGCTGCAGCTCGTCCATTACCTCTACATTCTCCATAAATGTAGTGCATATTTGCGTATTCTTGCGGAGTGTAGGTCGCCATGGTAGCACACACAAAACACAAACTGTCCAAACACAGGCAAAGGTCGTCGTAAAGAGTTCGTTTCAAAGTCCAGAGCACAAAGAGTAATCGAGTCCAATAAACAAAGCTTTAAATCGTAGTACGTGATCAATGGTAACAATAAGAGAGAGGTGCGTAGTAACGGCAGGAGGCAGTGACGCGTACTGACCGTACTGTTATCCTAAATAGCACGATCCCAGATAGCGTCACTATCTATCTCACTCGCACCTCTAACCTTTTTCTCCCTCACTCTTACCTGAATAATGGGGTACCATAAAGAAGAACCAGCAAATCGCAAAGATAGTTTCTGTCTTGCTCCCTCCTGTTGTAACAACGAATCACTATGGTGAGATGCATGCACATACCGTCCCTTACGGTCTAACCTGTTTTTTGAGAGGCCTGTTGTTATTTTTATGAGCATACAATAGTAATTCTTTAGAGGTTAGATTCAATTCGTCGTAAATTTTTCTTTCTAAGAATTCTGTAAGACATCGTAAAAATTGGGTTGTTGAGTAAAAATATTATCAAAAATTTTTTTTTTCAAATTAATGTGTAAGTATTATACCTTTTTAAAAAGAGGAATAAACGCGTCAAAATTTGACGTCACTTGCCATACTATTTTGGTACCTTTTTTTTACACTACAGTCGGTCAAAGTTGCGAAATTCAATAGTTTTCCATATCACCTTTAGTTAAAATAATATTTTATTTTAAAATGGTACAATAAGTACATTATTTTTACATTCTATTTAGACACAGCAATACCCTAGATTACAAAACCTCCAAGAAATATCGAAATTATCAGCATTAGCAGTCACAGCATTCAAAAGTATGTCACAGGGTGCTCATTTCCCCTTTTTTTTTGAAATCAGTATAATTCTGTAAGTACATGGGGTGGATTTTTAAAAATATTTTTCTGAGTACTGTTAGAACTTGGGGCATCGTGGGAATCCAGTTGGACGCCAGGTTCTTGGACACCCTGTATATACAAGAATTGATCGTTTAAAGATATAAGATAATAATGTGTACGGTGGTAGGGTAGTCTTTGTCATTGAAATTACCGATAAACGAGTAAAGTCAGGTCAATAATCTGAAATCAACAAAGAAAATGATACATTAGCAATAGTTAAGAAACGGATCCTAATTGTAGTTGTTTTGAAACAGTAATTAGTGTACAAGTTGAATGGCTGCATCGGTTTCATTTGTCGAGTAGTAGGTACGCAGGGTCGTCGGCCGCCGCGCCGCCTGACCTCCGCGCGCTGACTCACGCACCTGCGCTCCGCCGTGTCTCGTTGCAGCGAACCTGTCGGTGTCGGACGAGGAGTGCCAGGCGCTGCTGGACACCAAGAACATCTCGCTGTTCGTGGACAACGTACGCGCCGAGACGGCGGAGGCGCGGCGGGCGCTGCGCGACGTGGAGGCGCGCCACGAGGAGCTGACGCGCGTCGAGGCTGCGCTGCGCGACGTGCGCGACCTGTTCGCGCAGCTTGCGCACCTCGTCGCGGCACAGGTGCATACACACCACACCTCACACCACAACAGCACGACACACTGGACGCCATCGGGGAGGGTAGCACCCAGCTGTGGCGTGCGGCTCGACGACAGTATCTCGTGATTGGTAACACAGCGCCCTGCATTAACTAATACGGGTAGCTGTGAAATAATATTTGGACAGGCCACTGCCCTAGAAGTTAGAACCCTGTGAAAGAAAACGACTTCATTCAAAATTATGTTTTCAGCGCTTTCTTACCTTTCATAGTTATCACAGGCAGTAAGTACCTATGTTAGTTCATTGTAAATTCGTTATTCATTAAACACAGACGAAAAATCAACCCAGCTCCTAAACAGTGAACAACCGCTGAATATCAGTAGTGTGTAATAGGTTATAGTAGCTATACATAAGGCAGATAAAGCAAGTTCATCATAGGTACACCCTCCGTACACCGTTCACTATCATTTATTTAATTTACTGGTGTCTTTTGCGTTATAATGAATGGAGAACGCATTATGACTTTTTTGATCCTCCAAATTATCGAGAAAAATGCAAAAACCCGTTTTTAGGGTTCCGTTGCCAAATGGCAAAAAACGGAATCCTTATAGATTCGTCATGTCTGTCTGTCTGTCCGTCCGTATGTCACAGCCACTTTTTTCTGAAACTATAAGAGCTATGCTGTTGAAACTTGGTAAGTAGATGTATTCTGTGAACCGCATTAAGATTATCACACAAAAATAGAAAAAAACCAATAAATTTACTTACTTAGAACTGAAATCAAAAAATATTTTCATCAAACCTGTACGTATGGGATATTTATGGATAGGTCTTCAAAAATGATATTGAGGTTTCTAAAATCATTTTTTTCTAAACTGAATGGCTTGCGCGAAAGACACTTCCAAAGTGGTAAAATGTGTCCCCCCCCCCCCCGTAACTTCTAAAATAAGGGAATGATAAAACTAAAAAAAATTTATGATGCCATCCTCATTCCATATAAATTTCCACCAAAAATTGGTTTGAACGAGATCTAGTAAGTCGTTTTTTTTTAATACGTCATAAATTGTAAACCGCAATTTACCTTTCATTCAATCAACTGATATATAAAAATTAAAAAGAAAACATTTAATTTCATAAACATTAACCTTATGCATAAACCGTGAATACCTAGAGGTTTGTACGGAACCCTCGGTACGCGAGTCCGACTCGCACTTGGCCGGTTTTTTGGTTTTAAAATTAATACAATATTTCCGTACGAGCTAATTGCAACTTGTTACTAACGTGCCACACTAACGTTCCACAAAGATTCACTGCCGAGATTTCCTAATTCTATTTACATGACCACCTCTTCAGTGTCCTTTATCAAATGAATAAAGGCGCTGTTCACATGCGAGAGAAGTAATGGCTGTGTTTGTGTGTTCCAGCAAGACCAGGTGGACAGCGTGGAGTACTATGCGCTGCAGGCCACCGAGCACGTCGGCACCGGCGGCACGGAGCTGCTCAAGGGCACCGTCAGCCGCACCAAGGCGCGCAAGGTAACGCAGGCCGGGCCCCCACTGACTGTGGCGGGGCTCACTACACGACTCATTGTGGCAGCCAGCGGGGAGCGAGGCCTCATGAGTGTATTGATATAAGTAGCCCTTTTTTTTTTTTGGATGGGAAATCGTCAATCGACTTCTCCCGCTCGGGGCGGAGCGGGAGGGCGTGTCAGACTTTTACTGACTAAAACCCACCCATGTTCCTTCAGTTGCCCATGTGCCAGGGTCACGGTATCTCTTTCGAACAATCTCGCGACCCTGGCAGGCATCGGTCCTAGCAGACCCCTTCAGTGCTGCTGAAATCTCTTTGAGGCGCGCGTGGAACACTACGCGCCGTCGACCCGAGCCTGGTTCTTACCGGGCGGCGAGCTACCCATTGCTCGCCGCCCGCATGCTCGCGCCTACGGTGGCCGGGAGTCCGCTATAGACTCCCGGCGCCCGGGGCGTTTCCTCCTGCGGCGGCTAGGGACGTGAGGGCGAGGAGACTGCCACTCCCTAACGCGCCCTGCCTCCTCCTTCGCGAGCATTACTGCTTCGCAGAAGGAGGTGACGGCTTCCCATGCCCTCTCGCTCCGTACCATGGCTCGCACCAGGGCCGGACGCGCGAGGTCGCCGCCGCCGATCGCCTCCACGTGGACACGGCGGTGCTCCGCCTAGGCAGGGCACACCTCCACCGTATGCTCCACCGTGACCTCTAGACGATCCTCGCAATGGAAACACCCGGGCGTTTCCTCCCGCTTTATCCTGAACAGAAACCCACCGAACCGCCCGGTGAGAACCTGCGTCAGGCGGAAGGTGAGAACGCCGTGGCGCCTTTCTATCCACTCCTCAAAGAGAGGACTTACCGCCGCAATTGTGGCGTGCCCAGCGCTGGGTTGCGACAATCGTACCCGTCATGTCGCCATGAGATCCTGCCGGAGCTCTGTCCGCCGTGCCGCGATTTGTCGCGGCCACGGAGTTCCGCCCGGCGTTTCGCCTCCTCGCGCCACTCCCACATGTGGGCGAGGACCTTTGCCTCCAGATCCCATGGCGGCACTCCGGCAAGGAGGCTCGCCACCTCACAGGAGACCGTGCGGTATCCCCGGACTAGCAGGATGGCCATGACCCTCTGGGCCGCAATCAATCGGCGCGCTGGGCGCAGCCTCAATGAGGGCGCCCACACCGGTGCCCCGTAAAGGGCCATGGACCGCACGACCCCCGCGTAGAGCCTCCGGTAGGAGGCGTTTGGACCCCCCAGATTATAATAATAATAATAATATTCCACAACTATCACACAACGACATCTAGTCCCAAGCTAAGCAGAGCTTGTGTTATGGGTACTAGACAACTGATAAAAATACTTATATATTTCTAAATACATACATATTATACATAAATTACACCCAGACACAGAACAAATGATCGTGTTCATCACACAAACATTTGTCCTGTGTGGGAATCGAACCCACGACCTCCGGCATAGCAGTCAGGGCCACTAACCACTAGACCAACAGGCCTGTATTGATGACGCAGGAGCCGCTTTAAGGTAGCCCCAGCCCGCTCTAGTCTGGGAGCCAAACGTCGGAAATGCTCAACGAAGTTCCATCGGCTGTCGAGGACAAGTCCCAGGTACTTCATCGTGGACTCGACGCTGATGTGAACCCTTCCCACCGTGAGTTGGGAACCCGAAGGTGGCGCGTTCCGAGGACCATGAAAACCCATGGCCTCGGATTTGTGCAGGGCCACCTCGAGTCCCAATTGCCGGATCCTTTCGACGATCGTCGCAACCCCGCGTGTCATTTAGTAGGCCGCCGCCTCGTACGACCTCCCCTGCGCCACGACCAGTATGTCGTCAACGTAGCAAATAAGTAGCCCTTTACTGCACTACTAAGAACTTTTTCTTTAACCAAGTTTGCATCATGTATAATTTATATTGAATCATCAGTAGAAAGAAGCACAAAGTTGTCGAGAGGTCGGTGCTACTTAAAACAACGGAACCTTACGTAAACATTGCAAAATATTGCGTCTTCAGAGTGTGCATAGTGTGCAGGCGGTTGAGGCCGGCTGCGCGCGTTGATGCGATACTAGGGGTAAGCTTGTTGTTCACAGAAGAAGGTGAGCCTCATCGTGTGCCTGGTGGCGGGCTTCGCGGTCGTGCTGCTGGTGCTCGTGTTCACGTGACCGCGGCGTCACCACATCAACACGTCACCACGTGACTACGTCACCACGTCACCATGAGACCGCGTGCCACGTCAGCAACGACTAGTCAACATTATATATTACTGTGTTCCATGCTAAGTTAGACTGTAAAGACTTTTAATTAATTATTATTTAATAAATTATACATTTAATAAATAATTAACTATGATGTTCTTCTTCGAACATGGTTCAACTACGATTCGAGATAATGAGCAAATGAAGGTTTACATGTATTTCTCTCAACTTGTTGGTGTAAGGAAATAGAATGAAATAAAATTGATTGATTTTTTTTTTTTGATTGTTTGATTGATTGAATGATTGTTGTTGATTTGATTGATTGAATTGATTGAATTGAATTGATCTAGTGATCATTCGCACAAGTGAAACGTCTCATATTACCTTTAGAAACGGCCATCAGATGACGACCCAGATTCGAATCTGAGTTAACTAAAGGTTCCGCATCTTCTCAATATTTATGAGAGTTTCAATCACTTAAATCAACAAGAAATAGTTATAAACAAACCTAGGCAACTTTTGTCTTTCCTTATTTCATTCTAATATTATGAAGTTCGTGACATTTCGAGCACTTTGCAAAGATTTTATCTCTCTCTTTTTTCTTAGTACCAGCCCGGAGTTTGGAAGTTGGCGGTGTGATACCCCCGTGTCTCGGAAAGCACGTTAAGCCGTTGGTCCTACGCCTGATCTCTCTCCGGTCGTGTCGGATTGCCGTCCCATCGGACTATGAGAGTGAGGGAAGAGTGAGTGCTCCTGTGTCTGCGCATACACTTGAGCACTATAATATCTCCCGCGCCGATGGCTAGTCTCCGTTGAGATTGGCCGCCGTGGCCGAAATTCGGTCTGGAGGACTATTTAAAGATTTTATGCCTTCATATCGACATCGCGTTCAGCTTCTCCAAATAAACGCAACACAACGTAACGACACTTCCTAAAACGGATGAGAAATGACTCCGTTCAATATAGTCATTAGTTAGCAGCCATTCAAAGGCCGCTTGATAACATACTGTTTAAACCCGAATCATGCACAAACTGGCAGACCTTGACTGTGGAAATCAAAGTCAAAGAAACTATGTTTTTTCTTTGAGCGAGATCAACAGACATAAAATAATAATAAAACATTAGTACGCAATTTATGCTGACTTCTAATCGCACGAAAAATCGGCACAATGCGAGCTCAGCTAAAACTACAAATGTGTAGTTTGATGTGTAACCGTGTGTATAATGTATAAAAGAGCTAGTTCTATGTGCTTCGACACAAAATGCACTGTTGAAGTGTTGAGGTACGACATTCCCTAACAATCCAATCCTAGAGCGGGAGAAGTCATTTCATGATTTCCCAGTCAAAAAAAAAGAAAAAAAGATAACAATTTAACGAAAGAGTAAGAACGATTAGGATCACAAAATGTCGAACCACGACCTAACACGTCGATCACAGTCACACTCATCATCATCATCATCATTTCAGCTGAAAGACGTCCACTGCTGGACATAGGCCTCCCCAAGCACCGCCACTTTGACCTATTCTGTGCTTCTCGCATCTAACGTATTCCTGCGGCCTACACCAGGTCATCGGTCCATCTTGTGGGAGGCCTTCCAACGCTCCGTCTTCCAGTACGCGGTCGCCTGCACTCCAGAACCTTCCGACCCCAACGGCCATCCGTTCTGCGAGCAATGTGCCCTGCCCATTGCCACTTACACAGTTAACATCTGCCAACATTGCAAATAATTTCTTTGTAAATGTTGGTGTAGTGTTTAGCTGAAAAAGTTCAGGGCCAATCACAATATCTAACAAGCACACCATTTCCATGTAGCACTATTTTATCATCCTTTGCGTTGTTAGACACTGACGAGGCTGAGGTAGAGACGATCATTATGAGTTTGAAAAATGACTCTGCAGTAGGCTGGGATAACATAGGTACCAAATAAGATTATTAAACAGTTTACACACATTTTGATACCACCACTTACATATATCTTCCAAAAATGTTTATCTAAAGGTATTTTTCCTGAGTGCCTAAAAAAAGCTGTTGTTGTCCCTGTTTATAAATCAGGCAACAAAGAACAGGTGACAAATTATAGACCTATTTCCTTACTGCCTTCTGTGTCTAAAATATTAGAAAAAAATCTAAATAAAAGGCTTTACAAATTCTTGGAGGATAAATTAATTTTATCGAAACGGCAGTTTGGATTTAGGCCAAAAATGTCAACAGACGATGCCGTACATCATCTGACTGACTATTTATCCAAAGAACTTGATAATGGTAACCATACAGTAGGAATCTTCCTGGACCTCGCGAAAGCATTTGACACGGTTTCTATTTCTATTCTGTTGCGCAAGCTTGAAGCCATAGGTATTAGAGGGACCCAGCTGAAATTATTTAAGAGCTATTTAGAAGACCGTACCCAATGTGTAAGGATTGGTAATGTTCTCAGTGATGATAAAAAAAACACGTCCTTCGGAATTCCCCAAGGAAGTATTTTGGGACCTACACTTTTTTTGATTTATATAAACGATCTTTGTAATCTAAACTAAGAGCACGGCCAAATTATTTCTTATGCTGACGATACTGCGCTACTATTTTCAGCTGACTCAGAAAACAATGTCTACAAATTTGCGCAACACGGTTTTAATGTTAAATGGCTTCAATGTAATTCACTCACACTAAATACAGACAAAACAAATTACATTAAGTTTTCGATGCGCAAGCAAACATCAACTTGCCCTACCTCGACAATATATGCTCATTATTGCGCTATGCCTACAGATAACCAATGTGTTTGTCCTGTCACCAAAATGACAAATACAACAAAATACCTTGGTGTTCTAATGGATGAGACACTTTCGTTCAAAAACACATAGAAGCCTTAAATAGCAGAATTCGCAAGTTGATATTTGTTTTTTAAAAAGTTACGCCATATTGCTGACCCAAAAATAATTAGACAAGTTTACTTTGCTTTATTTAAATCGATATTGACTTACTGTGTTACTACATGGGGTGGAGCGGGTATAACATTGTTATTAACTATCGAGAGAGCTCAGAGAGCGATACTCAAAGTGTCTACTTCCCGCCCTTTCCTTTTCCCTACTAACCTACTATACAAATCTTGTGAAGTATTAACAGTTCGACAGCTATTTATAATGGGCATTGTATTAAAACAACACGCAGCTCTACCCTACAGCACTGAATTTACTAATAAAAGACGTAAAGATATAGTCTGTCCACAAATAGAACAAAACATGCTTTTATATCCAAATTTTATCTGTACCTCGGCCCTCTCCTCTATAATAGATTAGACTCTATAGCAAAAATTTTTTCACTGAACTACACAAATTGTAAAAGAACTCTCAATGACGCTCTCCAAAGTATGTCTTACGAAGAAACAAAGAATTTACTAACTGTGTTAAAGTAAGTATTCACCTACGTTAAGTATTTAATTCTATAAAATTTTAGAAACTATTTTATAAGCTACTCAACATTTATACAAATATTTGTCTATTCACAACTTTTGGTTATTTATTTATTTTATAAGACTATTTAGGCTCTTCTTGCCTGAAACACAGGATTACCTAGTTCAGGCACGTAAATCTTAGAATATAATTTACATATAAGCAAAACTGTACATATTTTTAAGCCTTTTATTTTTTGAATAAATATTATGTTATGTTATGTTATTATGTTACTTAATTTGGCAATTCTTAGGGCTATGTCGGTTACCTTGATCGCGTAGCGGAAACTCCAAGCATAGCCCTCTCCATTGCTCTTTGGGTGACTTTGAGCATTCTTATGAGGCCCATTGTGATCGACCACGTCTCAGTGCCATATGTCATCACTGGCAACACACACTGGTCAAAGACT
The DNA here is from genome assembly GCA_947507805.1 of Aporophyla nigra. Classification (NCBI taxonomy): domain Eukaryota; kingdom Metazoa; phylum Arthropoda; class Insecta; order Lepidoptera; family Noctuidae; genus Aporophyla; species Aporophyla nigra. The sequence goes on from OX382301.1 coordinate 25,763,522, forward strand.
TTTGTCTTGAGACACTGCGGTATTTGGGACGAGGAGATATTGCGTAGCTTCCCGAACGCTGCCCAGCCGAGTCGGATTCGACGATTGACCTCTTTCTCGAAGTTGGATCTACCTAACTGGACAGTCTGTCCTAGGTACACGTATTCGTCCACAACTTCGAGTGTAGCGCCTCCGATCTTCATTGGAGTGGGTATCACACGAGCAGGACATGACCTTTGTCTTGTCCATGTTCATCCTAAGACCCACTCTTTCGGAAGCTCTACTGAGGTCATCGAGCATTGTACTGAGGTCCTCCATAGTCTCAGCCATGACTACTATATCGTCGGCAAATCGAAGGTGAGTGATGTACTCGCCATTGAGGTTGATGCCAGCCCCTTTCCAGTCCAGAACCTTGAAGACATCCTCCAGTGTAGCGGTGAACAGTTTCGGAGAGATGACGTCTCCCTGTCTCACCCCTCGCTGCAGAAGGATAGGTTTCGAGGCTTTATCCTGGAGCCGGACTGACATAGTGGCGTTTTCATACAAACACTTCAGCACCTCGATGTACCGATAGTCAATCTGGCACCGTTGAAGAGACTGCAGTACAGCCCAGGTCTCGATCGAATCGAAGGCTTTTTCGTAGTCCACAAACGCTAAGCAGAGAGGCAGGTTATACTCTTCGGTCTTCTGTATAACCTGCCGCAGCGTATGTATGTGGTCTACGGTGCTAAAGCCTTTACGGAATCCGGCTTGTTCGGGAGGCTGGAAGTCGTCAAACCTGCGCGCGAGACGATTTGTGATGACTCTTGAAAACAGCTTATAGACATGGCTCAGAAGTGAGATGGGCCTATAATTCTTAAGCAGGGTATTGTCACACTTCTTAAAGAAAAGTACCACCACACCTCTGTTCCATGCCTGTGGCGTTTTACCCTCGAGTATGACGGAATCAAACAGCTTCTGAAGGGCCTTTAGAACGGGTTTTCCGCCGGCCTTCAGGTTTGGCCGTAATTCCGTCATCACCCGGCGCCTTATTGTTTTTAAGCTGCTTCAGAGCCATCCTAATCTCGTACAAGCTGACGTCCGGGATATCTTCAGTGTAGTGTCGAGTCAACGTAGCTCTCGGGTAGTTAGCTCGGGTTAGAGATATCTTTATTTCCCATAAGAAAGAAATTTCACTTACATGAGAAATATTTACATAATCAAAAAAACATTGTTTTACAACGTACAGTTTTGGTCGGAAGAAAAAAAAAAAAACACAATTAAAACAAAACAGAAATAGTCAAAAAGTGTAGGGTAATCGCTAATAATTTGAACACAACCAAAATGTAAACATACACGGAACGCGCGCAACTGGATGTGGTATGGAATGTACTAAGGTGCGCTCGCTTTATTTTTATTAAGTATATGTAATTTTAAGTGTTTTTTAAATATTGACATCGTCTTTACATTTTTTATGTTATTTGGTAGTTTATTATACAATTCAGCACCTACGTACATCACATTTTTTTTTTTGCCATAGCTAGTTCGTGGTGAGTGTAATTGTATGTCATTTGCATTTCTGAGCCTAATTTTGTGTATTTGATGTTTCTTTGTGAAATGTATTTGTGTATGAATGCTTTTATTAAGTATTTTTCTTAACAAGATGCAAGTATTATATAAGTATGTTTGCGATATGTTCATTAACTTCGTTTCATTGTATATTATTTGTGTTTGTGTACTGTAGTCATAATGGAAGAGTGTCTTTATTAACTAATTTTGTGCTCTTTGTAGTTTTTCAATATTGGTTTTAGCCGTTGTGCCCCATACTTCTATTAGATAGTTCAGGTGAGGTTTTATAAGAGTGTTATATATAGTGTAACGAACTTGCCGTGGAAGACATCGGACAACATTCCGTAGGGCTCCCGTAAGCGTAGTCAGCTTAGACCTAACCCTCTCCCTAACGCTTCCAGTTCAGGTGGTTATCTAGAATTAATCCCAGGTACTTTTCGTGGTCAACTTTCTTTATAGGTTGGTTATTAATGGTTAATTGTGGGTGGTGTGGTAGTTTTTTATTTTTTGCCGCAAAAATTATGTAGTTGGTTTTGTCTACATTTATTGTGAGTAGATTGCACTGAAACCACACATTTAAAACATGTAGATCACCCTGAGCGTCACTCACAACAGCGTCTATAGAGTGTCCAAAATAAAATAAAGCTGTATCGTCGGCGTACAACGATACATCGCCGTTAAGTCCAACTTCATGAATATTGTTTATGTAGATTAAGAATAATAAGGGTCCCAAAATTGATCCCTGCGGAATGCCAAAACTCACGGTATTCCGTCCCGTGACCACAGAAAGCCGACCGTACGACAGTTTTTTGTTTGCTCTGTGCGCCTGCGCATCTTGACGTGTAGCGGAGTGACGTCTGTCACTTGTCAGTTTGATTTTGACTTGAAATTTGATCTTGAAAAATGGGGGAGGCTGGTTGGGATTTGGTTTTGAGAATACTAATTGATTAATCTTGTTGAATCTATAGTTTTGCGGACAATTTGTAGAGATCCGATTGTTTTGTGTGCAAACAACCCCTGTTGACAATATTGAACGGGTTTTATTTTGGAATTTGATTGAAATAGTTTGAGGTTATAGTGTGACCTTTGAACGCCGCATGCTGTGAGAATCTCTAGCGTCTTGCGCGGCTTGGAATCGTGAAATACTTACAGATTCACTACACAATACAATATACACTCATTTACATACATAAATCCGGGTATGCTCGGAATCGAGACCCCAGAATTCCTCATCCAGGTGAGTGTTTGAATATTTGTTGATCAGCTCCGCGCACGGCAGACAGTTCGACCCACGCTTACCCAAGACCCGCCCAAAGGGGCCTATTTGCTGTCTGTCCTAGAACGTGAGGCCTGGCGTCGAACATTATGGTAGCAGAGCGTGGTTGTAAAAAACTTGAATGGTATTTTGAGAATGTATAGCCTCCGTTTTTGATGTCCGTTACATTTTAAACTATGACTTAAAAATTGGAATTCATCAGCCTACACGATTAGCTAGTGGTAAATGCATAGACAATATTGTTCATAATATCAGAGGTAGTAAGTGTGCAGTACTTGATCTTGCGCTATCGGATCATACTGCCCAAGTGATCAAATGCGTCAAAAAATTTCGTCTATTCGCTCGGAGCAATCTCGGCTTACGAATCAACTAACGGAACTTGATGGAAAATACGAATACTTAACAAATGACTTAGCTGCTGTACAGAGCACCGTTCAATTTTTGTCTGATGAACAAACTGACTTAAAAATGCGCATCGAAAAGAAGGAGGATGACACAAAAATCTCAATCAATGATCTCATGTTGAAATTAGATTACTTAGACCAAAATGCTAGGCAATGCAACTTAGAGCTGTGTAATGTTCCTGAAAGACGCCATGAAAACCTGCTGTCGCTAATGGAAAAAATAGGCTCTAAAGTCAACTTTAATATAAACATCAAGGATATCATTTCAATACATCGGGTTCCTCATGCACAACAGAATAATAACAAACCAAAGAACATTGTCGTGAAGTTGGCGTCACGTATAATGCGTGACAATTTTCTCAGCGCCTTTCGTTTATTTAAGGGCCTGACGTCCGACCAGCTGGATATCTCGGGTACATCATTTCAAATATATATGCATGAACATATCACGTTAAAAAGAAAACTATTATTTCGTGAATGTAAGAATGTCGCTGCATTACATAATTATAAGTTTGTGTGGGTTAAGCATGGCACTATACTCGTCCGTGAAAAAGAACAGTCCAAGTCGTTCGCCATTCGGTCACACCAAGATCTCAGTAAAATCAAACCAGGGGCTGCTGCCACCAGGGATGAATCGATCACTAAGAACGATTCTATTACTAGGGACGAATAATGAACCCTATAATGTAGTGTTTAGTAACTTTTTAATTGTATCTATGTCGAATTTTGATAACGTGGAAATATTTTGTTTATCTAATGTTTACGTTTTCATAGATGTTGTTTTACGATGCATTATTCTCATGCTTTCCATATCTTACCTTCACTTGTTTTATATTATGTCATACGTGTATCTTATACATTTACTATTCTATGTAAAAGAGAGTCTTAACAATTTTACCTTATTTTTATTCCAAATTTGTATTGTACTTGACTTCAAGTTAAACATCTTAAAATTGTCTATTTGTCACTATCAAACAAGAGATGCCTATATACTTGCTCAGATCTATTTAATATTACTGTTTCGTTTGTTCACCTACGATTATGGCTGATAAATTAATAATATACTATCAAAATTGTAGGGGGATTCGCACCAAACTGCGTGTTCTGTTCATGAATATTTTATCTAACTGCTACGATATCATAATATTGACGGAAACATGGTTAACCACTGAAATAATCGATTCTGAGTTTATCGATCAACGGTATTCCGTATATAGATGTGATCGGGATCGCAAGGCTACACAAAAGAAGGATGGTGGTGGCACCCTCATAGCGATACTGAAGGGACTGGGCTCTGTCATAATTGAGTCCACTATCTTATTAAACCAATACATTGAGCATGTCATTCTGCGTGTTCCAAGCACGACGAAAGGAAAGTATGATATCATATGTTCAGCATACATCCCACCAAAAACACCCGAAAGTGTTTATGTTGCATATTTGGAGCTTCTGCAAGCAATTGTTGAGAGTGGAAGCGTTCAAAATTTCTATTTGTTTGGTGATTACAACCTGCCCGAAATTAATTGGTTAGTTACTGGAGGTTCATGTTCTACCATGGAAGATTTAAGCAGTGGTAACTCACCAATTTGTAGACACTTAAGAATCTTTATGTCCATTTTTAATGCCTACCAGCATAATAATATAAAAAATTCAACCGGAAAGATTTTGGATTTGGTGATCAGTAATAACGAGTGCTCTGTTATAACACCCACTGACACACTATTAACCTCAGACGCTTATCACCCACCCTTATGTATATTGGTTTCTTTCAAATTTGGTAACCGACCCATGACACGTAAATCTACTCAGAGGTACAATTACTATAAAGCGAATTACGAAGCAATTAATGGCGAGTTGGACAAAGTTAACTGGGTCGAATTGTTGCAGGGGCAGTCTGCAGAAGATGCTGTAAATACATTTTATGAAGTTATTTTCGGTGTTATTAAAGCTCATGTTCCCTTAACATCGATCAAGTCTTCTAAATATCCGGTCTGGTTTTCACCTTCATTGATACATATATTTAAAAATAAAACCAAGGCGTGGTGTAAATGGAAGGTGTATCAAAATCTATCTGATTATGAACAATTTTCACTATATAGGGCGAGATTCCATACTGAATCCAACACTTGTTATTCCCTATACATTAAGTCAGTTGAGGATAGCATAAAAGTAAACACTAAATATTTCTGGACTTTTATATCCAACCGTAAATCGACTGCTTCCATTCCATCAACTATGCATTACCAGGGTCAGTCATCCAACAACCCAGATGAAATCTGTAATCTATTTTTAAACTTCTTCCATTCTGTTTATGAGCCTTCCACTCTCAACAATGTGCAGCAGCACACCTTCGACGATGCTAAGAATAGTCGACTCGTTAGCAAGCTTGTGATCAGTATTGAACAAGTACACAGTGCTTTGAAGTCCGTGGATTGTTCTAAAGGTCCTGGACCCGATGGTATACCGCCACTCTTCCTTAAAAATACCGCCGACACTTTAAGTCTCCCACTATTTATTATTTATAATGAATGTTTGAGCCAGGGTACTTTCCCAGAAGTGTGGAAACGAGCAAATATCACCCCTGTCCATAAATCTGGCCCAAAACATGAAATTGAGAACTACCGTCCTATTTCTATTCTATCGATCTTGTCAAAGCTTTTCGAGAGACTTGTCCATGATCAGCTTTATCCGATTATTCATGATCAAATTATTAAACAACAGCATGGGTTCGTCAAGAAAAGATCAACAACGACTAATTTGATTGAATATACTGATTATTTATTCAATAGTTTAGACACACGTGTACAGGTGGACTCTATTTACACGGATTTCCGTAAAGCCTTTGACAAGGTCGATCATAAATTACTATTAGGCAAAATAGCATTTAACGGCATTCGTGGGGATTTGTTCCGTTGGTTCACTTCCTATGTTACAAATAGAACACAAAAAGTGGTGGTTAATGGTTACCATTCTAAATACATAACTGTATCATCAGGGGTGCCTCAAGGCTCGATACTGGGCCCTTTGTTATTTATTATATTTATTAATGATATTGACATGTGCTTTCTTAATTCTAAATTCTTACTTTACGCAGATGACCTTAAAGTTTTTAGACCCATCAAAACTATGCTTGACTGTCAGATGCTTCAACAAGACCTCAATCGTCTTGCAGATTATTGCACTAAAAACAAACTCCAACTCAGTATTTCTAAATGTTGTTGTATTAGCTTCACTAAAAATAAAAATATATTTAAATATCCCTATGCAATACACAGTGAAACTCTGGCAAGGGAGACTTTGATCCGCGACCTGGGAATATTACTTGACGATAAACTGCACTTAGACGCACATGTTAATAAAATTGTTAATAATGCTTATCGCATGTATGGCTTTGTGATGAGATCGTCCACGGAATTTAAACGCACTAGTACATACTTATATCTCTATCGATCACTAATTAGGTCTCAATTAGAATATGCAGTACCGGTGTGGAACCCCTTCTACAATAAATATATTGAGTGTATAGAAAGCATTCAACGTAAATTTTTGAAGTCTATGCATTATCGTTGCTTAAAAAGTTGTTATCTCTCTTATAGTGAGTTACTAAAAAAATTTGATGTACTTTCTCTGAGTTCAAGGCGTACTTTTCTTGAAACTACATTTTTGTATGACTTATGCAATAACTCGTATGATTGTTTAGACATTTGTAACAAGTTGTGTTATGTAGTTCCCAGAACATGCCAGGGACGCAAGGTGCGCGCACGACCTGTTTTTGCCACTACTTCCAGTCGTACAAATGCTGGCTTGCGTGCTCCTCTTCGTCGCCTTACGAGCAATTTTAATAAGAATTTCTGCAGTCTGGATCTGTTTGCTTTACCGCATAAAAAGTTTAGACTTATGGTACTCAACATATTGAAAAATTTATGTGAAACTGTTGTTCCACTTACGCGGCACTATTAGTGGCTTTATGTTTTGTTGATTCTTTACTATTAACATTCCCATTTTTTAAATTGTTAACAACGCTAGTCTTAAAAAAAATCCAAATTGTCTTATTGTATATCTGTGGAGAACGTGGTTGATTTCACATTTGTATCATTTCTGTATCCATTTTTTTTTGTATATTTTAATGTGAAATTGTTTGTTTTCCCGAATAAATAAAATAAAAAATAAAATAAAATAAAATGCCCCGTGAAAAAAACTTGTTCCATTAAGCATTGGTATACTCAAAGGCGTGACTATTGCCAAGAAAACTTACTTAAATTCATGGATTCTCTTCGAAATCTTAGTTTTAGTGAAGTCTATCTACACGACAATCCTGAGGAGGCATTTAACTGTTTTTATGACCTATTCTTGCTTTTTTATGACCTCTGTTTCCCTTTAAGAAAAGTAAGAATCTCTTTGCGTAAAAAGTCAAACTGGATTTCCAAAGGAATTAGACTCAGTAGTAAGCGTAAAAGAGAAATATTATGGCAATACAGGCGAGCTCCTACGTCTAAAAATAAACTTTTATTACAACAATATACTGCTCGTTTAAAGAAAATAATATCGTTAACCCAAAAATCTCAGAATGACTTTCACATAAATTTGGCCAGGAATAAATCTTAAGCGACTTGGAACATTATTAATAAAAATAAGATTAACTATCCCAGAGAAAGTATACCTGAATATGTAAAAATAAATGATAATACAATACATGACCCTCAACTAATTGCACAAGCTTTTAATGACTATTTTATAGACGAAATTCAACCAAATAATTCTACTCCTTTCTACGCAAATATTGAAAGTAATTGTAACTCCATATTTATTCCTCCTACAGTACCAGCAGACATAGTGACTATAATTAAATCTTTAAAATAATAATACCAATAGCCATGGATATGATGGCATTATTACAAAAGTGGTCAAACATGTAGCGCCAATAATAGGACCTGCTATGAGTTATATCATTAACCTTTGCATTGAATATGGCCATTTCCCGGACAAATTAAAAATTACTATTATTAAACCTGTTCATAAAAAAGATGATAAAAGTATCATGGGTAATTACAGACCGATAGCACTTATTCCAATTTTTTCCAAAATTATAGAAAAGGTTATATACAATAGTCATTCGTCGTTTTTTGACAAACATGATCTCTTAGTCAGTGAGCAATTTGGTTTCCGGAAAGGTAAATCCATTAATATGGCGATCTATGATGTGATCAAAAAATTGTTTCTAGTGTTGATGCTAGAACACCAGTGGCGGCCTTGTTTATCGATATGTCTAAAGCGTTCGACTATGTATATCATGGTTTACTGCTAAATAAATTAGAGCGATATGGGATTTAGGTTAGGTTAGGTTTTTTTTTTTTTTTTTTTTTTTTATTATAGAGGCAGGAGGGGAAATCCTCATGGACACCCAGACTGCCTCACTAGTGACACAGTCTGGGTAGTGCCGGACTCCTACCGGCTAAAACCCACTCCTGCCTCTGCTCAGTGTCCCTCTGACATTATCAGAGCCTGTGCTTGGCTATCTTAAATTATTTAACATTTACTTTTAGGGAAATTAACAGTGCAACGGTCTTAAAGACATTTACTTCTTTAACTATTACAATTTCTTTATTACTAATTTTTACATGTAACTTATAATGTACTATTTTTATTCTTATTTCTACTTATTCTTATATAGTCTATTTTTAATTCTTAAATTTCTATGTTTGCATTTAACATATGTAACAATATATTTGAAACATAGTTTAGTTATCTTAAATGTTTTTGTTTCGCTCAATTACTTTACCACAGATTTTAATGCAATAGTCTAAAAATTCTTGTCTCTCTTTTCCTGCTATTATTTCCGATATGTTACCTCTCTCTAATTTTACATTTATTTTGTGTTCCAACTCATACCTTTCCATCGCGTACACTGGGCAATCCAAAAGTAAGTGTGGGACAGTCTCATCTGTTGCAGAATCACAGATGCACGATGGGTTCCCCTTACACTTGAAGCGATGCAAGTACTCGGAGAACCCACCGTGCCCCGTCATGATTTGAGTTAGCTGCGGTTTAATCTGAAACTTTTTGACCGTCCTGTACGCCATCACTGCGTCCGGGAAAAACATTTTAGTAATGGAGGCTGTCTGACCCGCCGTATACCTTTGGTTCCATTCATCAAGCGTCGCCATACGAATGTGACGCTTGATGAAAGAAACCGGGCACAGGTCGTAGTCAGGCTTCCTCTTGCTATTCAGGGCGGCCTCCTTTGCCAGCTGATCTGCTCTTTCGTTGCCCTCTAACCCTGCGTGGGCTTTTATCCAAAACAAGTTAACCACCTTGTTTTGGTGGGATATTAATGTTAAATTTTCCCTAGCTTCCACTGCCAGGGGGTGAAGGCAGCAGTGGTTTTTCACTGTCTGAAGGGCCGCCATGGAGTCGCTGTACACTCCGAAACTGGATGCCGAGTGCTTCTGGATTTCCCTTGTTGCCCGGCATATCGCCAGGAGTTCCGCCTGGTATACCGTGCAGTAGTCCGACAGCGCTAACCTGATTGCACGCGCCTCGGCGTCGCCCCTCCATATAGAAAGTGCGGCCCCGACGCGCCCGCCAATTTTGCTACCATCTGTGAAGATTTTAACCTCCAAGTCGGCGCTGGCGTCGACTTGCTCACGGTTCGCCAGGCTCACGAACTCCAGGTCGATACGCCTAGCTGGATGCGGGGATTCCATAGCGGATGCCACCCGCTCCACCTCCCTACCCGCCAGTACTGCCTGGGATACGCCTCTCCTGGTCTCATAAAGTGAGGCCGCCTCGCGGACCCGGAGATCTAGAGGGAGCATCCCAGTCAGAACCAGTGCTGAGTTGAGGGAGACAGTGCGGTAGGCTTTGCACATTTTCTGTGCAATTCCACGTTGCACGGCAGCCAGCTGCTTTTTAATTCCCACTTTATTCGCCGCTTGGGCCCATACACTGGCGGCGTACAGGACGATCGGCTCTATGGTGGCTGTATATATAATTTTAATTACCGCTGGACTAAGTCCCCAACTCACCCTTGCCGCCCTACACAATTGCTTGTATACACCTATGGCCCTGCGGCAAACATTAGAGACATGAGTGTTAAATGTCAGCTTGTCGTCGATGGTGACACCCAAAATCTTAATTTCTCTCGAAATTGTAATGTCAATCCCGCCCATGCTCAGGCGTGGGGTATCATATTTGAGTCTCTTTGTGATGACCATCGCATTCGTTTTATGTGGTGCAAATCTAAGTTTGTTTTTAACCCCCCACGCCCGAACATGGTCGAGGGCGGCGTTGGCTTTCCACTCGATTTCTATTGCTGTGTCACCATCGAAGACAAGAACAACATCGTCCGCGAATGCCTGGGAGTAATCCCCCCTACTCTGCAAAGTCTTTAAAAGTGGGTCCAGGAGCAGGTTCCAGAAAAAGGGGCCTCCGATGGAGCCCTGCACACAGCCTTTGCCTGTTCCCTTTGTATATTCCTCTCCACCATACCGGACTCTGACCCTTCTGTCCGTCAAGTAGCTGTCGATGACCCTCCTCAGGTTGACCGGACACTCTTCCTCAGCCAGTCGGACTCTGATAGCCGGCCACCAGGCGCTGTCGAAGGCTCCCTCTATGTCTAGCGATATAAGTATAACAATTTTCTTTTCATCAATCTTGTTGCGGATGTGCTGCATAAGAGCATAGAGAGAGTCTTCGGTGCTCCTCTGTGGCATGAATCCGTACTGGCGAGTACTCATCCTAGGTAGAATGTGAAACCTGAGGCGGGCCACCAGCATCTTCTCGTATATTTTTCCTAGGACAGGCAACAAGCCGATTGGTCTGTATGCTTTCGGGGTGGTATACTCGTAATCAGCTTTACCCGGTTTCTTTAATACCACAACCGTTGCCTCCTTCCAAGGTTGTGGGAAGTACCCACATTCCAGGCATTTGTTCAGAAGGGCCAGGAACATCTCTGGCGCACTTCCAATGGCACGGCTACAGATGTCGGCTGTGAGGCCATCTATTCCCGGAGCCTTTTTGGGGTTGAACGAATCGCTGGCTGATTTCAATTCTGCCATGGTGAAGGGTGGATCGTGGCTATCCCTGTTCTCCTCTTTGTTGACTCGGTCCGCTTTCAATCGGATGTGGCTATGGTAATCATCATCAGTGCTGACCAAGTCATCCGGGTAAAAGGTTTCCGTGATGAATTTCACGGAGCCCTTTGCGTCTAGGGTTTCTCCATCCTTCACCATCGGCAGATCCTCCTCTCTACGCGTAGTCCTTCGTATTACTCTATATATCCCCTCCCAGACCCCTTCTCTATCCTGCTTGCAGCAAAAATCTTTCCAACTCTCGGTTGCAGCTTTTTCTACCTCTAATTCGTACTCTTCTTTCTGTTTCAGGTACTCTCCTACGACCTTCGACCTTCGGACAGGAGCGGCGCACTGAATTCTTCGCTTCTTGGTAGCAACTTGGTTCTTCAACTTTGTGAGGTTTTCCGACCACCACGGCAAGGTAAAAGTTTCTTTTGTGGTTTTGATTGGCATTGCCGAGTTGCATGCTTCTTTAATTGCTGTCGTTAAATTATTTGTTTTTAAATCTAATTGTTCAGTATTTCTAACCTTATCTATTTCCAATTTTGTGACTTTATACTCTATGGCCAATTGGTGGAATTTTTCACAAAAGTCGTTCCAATTGGCTTTTTTGGTATTGTAAATTCGTGTACTTCTTTCAATTCTTATACCTATGGATTTCCGTAATCTAATATTGAAAGTTATGCCGTTGTGGTCGGAACCCGTCAAACCCTCGTCCACTCTCCAATTATCCACCAACCCGAGAATGTTCGTCGAGCAGGCTGTGATGTCGACGTAGCTGGTGTATCTCTGTCCTCCTCTGATAGTGTCGAAGGTCGGGATTTCCCCTGTGTTGAGTACGTGGAGCCCTAGCTCTCCGAGAGTTCCACACACGTCTTCGCCTCTACTATCAATGACTGGGCTTCCCCACCACGTGCTCTTTGCGTTGACGTCTCCTCCAATGATCAGCGGCTTGATGCCATTGACAATCTCAATTTTCTTGAGGTGTTCCAGGTATTCGTCTATCGATTTGTCTGGCTCAAAGTAGAGCGAAACGAGTGTGATCTCCCAAGCACTGGTTTGGATTCCCACCACAGAGATGTTATTGGTGGTGAGTTTTGGGTACTGTATAACGTTTATGTCCTTATCAAAGACGGCAATTGCCGCCTTAACAGTCCCTTTTCCTGCATCAGTGCTTTGGAAGATCCTCACTCCTCTCTGACTCTTAACAGTCTTGATTTTGCCGACGTAAGGCTCCTGGATAAGCGCAGCCGCTATTCCGCGTTTTTCTGCCTCTAAGAATAGCTCATTTGTCGCAAGCTTCTTTCGCTGGAGGTTAGCCTGTGCGAATTTGTAAGCGTGATGGTTTTTTTTTTTTTTTTTTTTTGGTTTGGCAGGAGTGGGAAATCCTCATGGACACCCAGACTGTCTCACGTGTGACACAGTCTGGGTAGTGCCGGACTCTTACCGGCTAAAACCACACTCCTGCCTTTCAAATTGTCCCCCTGACATGATCAGAGACCTTAATTTTGTCTTCGTACTATTTATTTATGCGTTGGGCTTGATTTGTCTTTTATTTTGAAGAAAATTTACTTTTATTAATTACCATCTCTTGTTTAGTTATCTTATGTTTGATTTTACTTTTAATTTTATGAATCTTCCTTTTTTGTTTTATGCTTTGTTTATATATTAAGCATATATTAAAAGCATAGTTTATTATTCCTTATTTCTTTTGACTACGAGTTTCGCTATTTCTGCGCAATAATCCAAGAAAATTTCTCTTTGTTTTGAGTTTCCTATGATTTTTTCTATATTATTCTTTGTTATTTCCGTCTCAAGTAACATTTCTGTGTTCATACGTTCAGTTCCGTACACAGGACACTCTATTAATATGTGTGGGACTGACTCAAGGGCATCCGGTTCACAGATGCACGATGGGCTTCCCTTACACTTAAACCGATGCAGGTATTCGGAGAACCCACCGTGCCCAGTCAATATTTGTGTTAACAATCCTGTTGGTTTAATCTTTTTAATAACCTTGAAGGCATCGACAGCATTCGGGAAAAACATTTTTGTTACCGAAGCTGTCTCGCCATTCCTGTATCTCCGGTTCCATTCGTCAAGCGACCCCATACGGATTTGACGCTTGACGAATGAAACCGGGCAGCGGTCGTAGTCTGGCCTCTTTTTCAATTTTAGTGCAGCCTCTTTGGCTAGATGGTCTGCGCGTTCGTTGCCTTCTAACCCGGCATGAGCCTTTACCCAGAACAAAGAAACATCTTTGTTCCGGGATAAAGCCGCGCCCATGTTCGCTCTTGCTTCCACAGCCAGTGCGTGGAGGGAACCCTGGTTTGTGACTGTCTGTAGTGCTGCCTGTGAGTCACTATAGATACCGAAGGTTCCCTCTTTGCGTTTGAGGATTTGCCTCGTGGCTACGCATATGGCCAGGAGTTCCGCCTGGTAGACCGTACAGCACGACGGCAAGCTAAGTTTTACGGACTCGATCTCGGCAGCGCTGTCCCACAATGATAGCGCTGCTCCGACCTTGCCCGCAATCCTGCTGCCGTCAGTGAAGATTCGAATCGCCTGGTTGTTATAGGTGTCCACTTGGGACTGATCTTCCAGACTCAGGAACCCCATGGCCATATGTTTCGCTGGATGTGGAGTTTCTACAAACGCCACCACACGCTCCACCTCCCGGCCCGCAAGGGCTGGCTGGGGCACCCCCCTCTTAGCCTCGTACAGCGCGGCTGCTTCCTGTATTCGGAGATCAAGTGGGAGTATCCCAGCCAGCACCAGCGACGCATTCAGCGAAACAGTGCGGTAGGACTTGCAGAGCTTTTGGGCAAATCCTCGCTGGACTGTGTTCAGCATCTTCTGCACCATTATCTTTTTTGTGGCAGGCGCCCAGACACTTGCCGCGTACAACACCACCGGTTCGACCGCCGCCGTGTAGATGATCCGGATGACCTCCGGGTGTAGACCCCAGCTCACTTTGGCCGCTCTGGACAGCTGTTTGTAGATGTTTAAAGCTTTTCTACATACTTTTGCGGCGTGGGTGTTGAAAGTGAGCTGGTGGTCGATCGTGAGGCCTAGAATTTTTATTTCTTTAGACATGCCAATGTCAACCCCGCCCATGCTCAGAAGAGGGACATCGTACTTTAGCTTTCTAGTTACAACCATAGCACATGTTTTATGTGGTGCAAATTTCAGCTTATTTCGGATGCCCCACCTCTGAACATACTCGAGGGCTTCATTGGCATGTCTTTGGACCTCCAGCGCTGTGTCCCCATCGAACACCATAACCACGTCGTCGGCGAAAGCCTGACAGTGGACGCCCCGCTCTTCCAGCTCCTTGAGTAGGGTATCTAGGATTAGGTTCCATAGGATCGGGCCGCTTATGGACCCCTGTACGCATCCCTTACTTGTGTCTCTTTGACACTCCGCTCCAGCATACCTGACACGAACACTCCTACCAGTTAGGTAGCTGTCTAGCATTCGTCTTATATTCACCGGGCACTCTTCCTCAGCCAGTCTGACTCTGATTGCTGGCCACCATGCGCTGTCGAAGGCTCCCTCTATGTCAAGAGACACAACAGTGATCAGCTTCTTTTCTTTCAGCTTGACTTTGATATGTTGCATCATGGTGTAGAGGGAGTCTTCGGTGCTCTTCTGGGGCATGAAGCCAAACTGGCGAGTACTCAGCCGCGGGATCAGGTGCCACTTTATTCTTGCTACCATCATTTTCTCAATGATTTTACCCAGAACTGGTAGGAGGCCGATCGGCCTATAAGACTTTGGGGTAGTGTAAGAGTCCTTTTCCGGCTTTCGGAGTACCACCACTGTGGCCACCTTCCAGGCTCCGGGGAAATGGCCCTGCTCGAGGCACTTGTTCGCCATTGCAAGAAACATCTCCGGGTCCCGGAATATGGCTCGGGCACAGATATCGGCTGTGAGACCATCCTCTCCCGGTGCCTTCTTAGGGTTGAAACTATCCACCGCAGTTTTCAGTTCCTGAAGTGTAAACGGTGGGTCATGGTATTCATCATGCACCCACTCGTTTACACGATTGGCTGCTTCTCGCGTCCGACGGTGGTCATAGTTGTCTCCCTCTTCCAGGTCTTTGGGGTAGAAAGTCTCTGCCAGCAGTGATGCCGAATCCTCACCATTTAGTGGTACCCCGTTCTTCACCAATGGCAGGTCCTCTTGTCTCTTGGCGGTCCGTCCCAACACCCTGTAAATTCCCTCCCAAACTCCTTCCTTGTCCTGTTTCTCACAGAATGATTTCCAACTCTCTGTGCTGCGTTTCTTGACCTCTAATTCATATTTTTCTTTTTCTTTCAGGTACAAGGCGACCACACCCTCTCTACGCGACGGCGCAGCGCATCGGATTCTTCTCTTCCTGGTAGTGACGTCGTGCTTCATGGCTTCGAGATCTTTGGACCACCATGGCATGGTAAGGAATTGGTTCTCTTTTTTCGTTGGTATTGCTTCAATACATGCTTTTTCTATTGCTGCTGTGTATTTCTCAACTATGGTATCTAACTGATCTTTGTTATTTATTTGTTCTATTTCTGTTTGATTTATTCTATTTTCTAATTGAAATAGTTCCATTTTTTCACAAAATAGTCCCCAATTAGCTTTTTTAGTATTGTATTTTCTAGTAGTTCTTTTGATATGAGTTCCTTTTCCTTTTTGCAATTTGATTTTTATTATTATGCCATTGTGGTCCGAGGTCGTTAAATCTTCGGCTACCGTCCATTCGTCCACCAGGTCGAGTAAGTCCTCTGTGCATAGAGTCACGTCGACGTGGCTTGTTAGTCTTCGTCCTCCTCTAATGGTGTCGAAGGTGGGCTTATTCCCGCAGTTGAGGATGTGCAAGTTCAACTCACCAACCATTCCCGCTAGCTCATCGCCTCTATCGTCGATAGAGCCACTTCCCCACCACGTACTTTTGGCGTTAGCATCGCCTCCAATGATGGCTTTCTTGGGCTTTAGCTCTCTAATCATTGTTGTTAGGTGGTCCAAGTATGGCCTAATGGGTTGGTCAGGCTCAAAGTAGTACGAGACGGCTAGCATCTCCCACGCGCTCGTTTGCAGTTTCACCACCATGATGTTGTTGGTGGTGAATTTGGGGCACTGTATAACGTCGATGTCATGGTTAAACACAACTATCGCCGCTTTTACGGTGCCTCCACTAGGGTCTGCGTTTTGGTAGACTCTAGCCCCCCCGTACGACTTCATTGCCTTTATACTACCCACATATGGCTCCTGGACCAGTGTAAATGTGATTTTGCGTTTTGTAGCCTCGAGCATAAGCTCGTTTGTTGCCAGTTGTTTGCGTTGGAGGTTAGCTTGCGCTGCAATAAGGACTTGACTAGCCACAGTCTGTGCAACTCCCGGGACCACCTTAGCAATATGCTGTTGAGGCTCGCGCCAATGCATCCCATTTCCTGCGCACGGGGCAGTCTAAACTATACACGTTGTGGTCTGTTTCTTCATGCTTTTCCTTGGTGCAGTTCTTGCACGTTGGCCTGTCACCCATTGCCAGCACGGTACAGTCGGCCCTGAGATGTGGCCCTCCGCAGTAATTGCATATGTCCACAGACTCAGTACACAGCTTCCGGCCATGCCCATATGCTAAGCATCTTGTGCACTGTATAAGGGGCGTTTGGTCCTGGACTTTGACGCATTGCAAGTCGATGTACACCCTGCCAGCCGCAGTTAGTCTCTGCCATAATTTCGGTGTCACCTGTAGGATGACATGGTTCTCTAGCGAGTTCCGTGCCCTCCTCCGGTATTTCACGGTGGCAAAGGCCTCCTCGGCCGTCAGGTCTTCCAGTAAGCGCGCGTTTTGGACCTTTAAGGCAGTCAAGATATCCTCATTGCTGTTATAAGACAAGAGGTCTTTGAGTATTATAAGTGGGTTCCTATTTTTAGCCTCTTCCACTTTTAAGTTTTTGTCATTCTTGAGTTGGGCTGTTGTTTTTGCCATCTCTTCTTTGCTGTGGAAACTCAAAATAACCCTCTTGTCCTTAACCTTTCGGACCCTCCCGATCTGCAGGCCGCTTTTCTTCGCGTCCAGAGCTTGCTGAACCCGTCCTACTACTTCGGCACTGGTGTCCATTGTGACCTCGGACGACACAATGACAGAGTGGTTCGGTCTCTGTCCCCAGGTGTTTTGGGGTGTGGTCAGGGCTTCTGCGTATGTTGGAGCTCTCTCCCTAATCTCCGAGATCATTTTTCCCATTTCTTGGGTAGTCTCTTCGAGCGCTCGAATCTCCTTCAGGACTTCTCCGTCACTGCGTCGCTCTCTGTCACGTGATTCTTGTGCCTCCTTTAGTGCCAGCATTTCCGTCCGCAACTGTTTGATCATTTGGTTGCCCTCCTTCACTATCCGAGTTTGCTCTTCTAGTGCGGAGTGCAACCAATCTATACTCTCAGGGTCACCGCATCTTTCATCGTTTTTATTGCCTTCTATTTCTTTTTCTTTGTCCTGGCCATCTTTTTTCTTATCTGCCTCCTTTACCAATTGATAAAGTCGGTCTATTGCCGCCGTAACCCCTGCTTTTATTTCCGCTTTCAGGTTTCGCGAGTTGCCAAGATGGAGTTTCGCCTTGTTTAGGCATGCTCTTGCTTCTGCGGTAATGTTGGGGTACCTAGGCTTTGCGGTATCAGACGGTGCTCGGCGCGTCTCCGGAATGCTGGTAGTTTCCTGAGAGTTCCCTGGTAGGACGTCACGCTTCGGGTTGACCGGGGACTTGGACTGGAGTTCAGATTTTCCAGCCTCCCATTCCCCGATGCTACGCCGTACACTGGGAAGTAATGGTCCAGCCCTCTCAGTAGAACGCGGCGAGCCCCCAGAGCCCGGCGACCTTGCATCCTTCTTGGTCGGTGTGCGGAGCATGCTGCTTGTTGCAATGAAGGTAGTGTTCATAAAGAAGGACTTGTAGGGGGACACCGACGATGAATTCTGCGTCCCGGTAAAGGGGGGATAACACAGAAAACACCGAACAAATAAATCAAACTAAACCCGTCCTAAGTCGGACGAAAGTCAGGAAAGTAAACGTTAAAATATAAAAATTCTGTTAGAGATACGCTTATGGAAGCAAATATACGTTGTTATTGCGTAAACTCTCCAAACAAGTTGGTGAACCACGGCAAAACAATAATACTCCAAAAATAAATGATATTAAAATGGTCAATATCTGAGAGAGATTAATTATGTTATGTCGCGAGAAAATGGATTCCTGATCGCTAAATGATGGGTGTTTTCATTGTACCTGAGTTTTAATAGCTTGAAGAGCAATTCGGTATACTAAAATGAAATTAAAAAATTTTACAAAAATTCCCTGTTTTATCTACCCTGCCGCTATAGGGCGGGTGGGCGAATTTTTTCCGTTTTTCAGAGCTAGACCGGCGAGTGGGGTGTCA
Organism: Aporophyla nigra; assembly: GCA_947507805.1. NCBI lineage: Eukaryota > Metazoa > Arthropoda > Insecta > Lepidoptera > Noctuidae > Aporophyla > Aporophyla nigra. The sequence goes on from OX382301.1 coordinate 25,782,214, forward strand.
AAACACGCGTCTGCGCGCGGGCAGCACAACGGCGACGTATTCGAGGATGGGTTCAGTACAAAATATTAAAGTTTTGTTGAAAAAACGAGTTTTTTATTGTTTTTGCAGGAAATCACGCTATTTGGGCCCCCCAAAGGGCTGAAACGATCGCGGATCGCGGTCCACACGGAAGGTGCGGCCGGTAAGTACTTGATTATGTGAAAATAAACTTAGTTTATGGCAGGAATTTTAAGCAAATTTACACTATTGTTTTATTAATTGACGAAAACTTCAATTAGCTGTTTTGACCACTTCCCATGAAGAGAAATGGATTGTGACAGCTGAAACGATGTGCCGTAGCCTAATCACGACGGATAGCGTCGAAAACCGCGAGGAAATCGCACAATTCGTTTTCAAGATTTCGTACTGTATGGAGAACGGTGTATCGCTTAGGTAGATTTTACGTGTCAAGTAAGCAAAAATTTTTTCCGTTTTTCAGAGCTAGACCGGCGAGTGGGGTGTCAAAACACGCGTCTGCGCGCGGGCAGCACAACGGCGACGTATTCGAGGATGGGTTCAGTACAAAATATTAAAGTTTTGTTGAAAAAACGAGTTTTTTATTGTTTTTGCAGGAAATCACGCTATTTGGGCCCCCCAAAGGGCTGAAACGATCGCGGATCGCGGTCCACACGGAAGGTGCGGCCGGTAAGTACTTGATTATGTGAAAATAAACTTAGTTTATGGCAGGAATTTTAAGCAAATTTACACTATTGTTTTATTAATTGACGAAAACTTCAATTAGCTGTTTTGACCACTTCCCATGAAGAGAAATGGATTGTGACAGCTGAAACGATGTGCCGTAGCCTAATCACGACGGATAGCGTCGAAAACCGCGAGGAAATCGCACAATTCGTTTTCAAGATTTCGTACTGTATGGAGAACGGTGTATCGCTTAGGTAGATTTTACGTGTCAAGTAAGCAAAAATTTTTTCCGTTTTTCAGAGCTAGACCGGCGAGTGGGGTGTCAAAACACGCGTCTGCGCGCGGGCAGCACAACGGCGACGTATTCGAGGATGGGTTCAGTACAAAATATTAAAGTTTTGTTGAAAAAACGAGTTTTTTATTGTTTTTGCAGGAAATCACGCTATTTGGGCCCCCCAAAGGGCTGAAACGATCGCGGATCGCGGTCCACACGGAAGGTGCGGCCGGTAAGTACTTGATTATGTGAAAATAAACTTAGTTTATGGCAGGAATTTTAAGCAAATTTACACTATTGTTTTATTAATTGACGAAAACTTCAATTAGCTGTTTTGACCACTTCCCATGAAGAGAAATGGATTGTGACAGCTGAAACGATGTGCCGTAGCCTAATCACGACGGATAGCGTCGAAAACCGCGAGGAAATCGCACAATTCGTTTTCAAGATTTCGTACTGTATGGAGAACGGTGTATCGCTTAGGTAGATTTTACGTGTCAAGTAAGCAAAAATTTTTTCCGTTTTTCAGAGCTAGACCGGCGAGTGGGGTGTCAAAACACGCGTCTGCGCGCGGGCAGCACAACGGCGACGTATTCGAGGATGGGTTCAGTACAAAATATTAAAGTTTTGTTGAAAAAACGAGTTTTTTATTGTTTTTGCAGGAAATCACGCTATTTGGGCCCCCCAAAGGGCTGAAACGATCGCGGATCGCGGTCCACACGGAAGGTGCGGCCGGTAAGTACTTGATTATGTGAAAATAAACTTAGTTTATGGCAGGAATTTTAAGCAAATTTACACTATTGTTTTATTAATTGACGAAAACTTCAATTAGCTGTTTTGACCACTTCCCATGAAGAGAAATGGATTGTGACAGCTGAAACGATGTGCCGTAGCCTAATCACGACGGATAGCGTCGAAAACCGCGAGGAAATCGCACAATTCGTTTTCAAGATTTCGTACTGTATGGAGAACGGTGTATCGCTTTTTTTTTTTTTTTTTTTTTTTTTTGGATGGGAAATCATCAAATGACTTCTCCCGCTCTGGGCGGAGCGGGAGGGCGTGTCAGACTTTTACTGACTAAAACCCACCCGTGTTCCTTCAGTTGCCCATGTGCCAGGGTCAAGGTATCTCTTTAGAACAATCACGTGACCCCGGCAGGCATCGGTCCTAGCAGACCCCTTCAGTACTGCTGACATCTCTTTGAGGCGCGCGTGGAACACTACGCGCCGTCGACCCGAGCTTGGTCCTTACCGGGCGGCGAGCTACCCATTGCTTGCCACCCGCAAGCTCGCGCCTACGGTGGCCGGGAGTCCGCAATCGACTCCCGGCGCCCGGGGCGTCTCCTCCTGCGGCGGCTAGGGACGTGAGGGCGCAGAGACTGCCACTCCCTCACGCGCCCCGCCTCCTCCTTCGCGAGCATTACTGCTTCGCAGAAGGAGGTGACGGCTTCCCATGCCCTCTCGCTCCGTACCATGGCTCGCACCAGGGCCGGACGCGAGAGGTCGCCGCCGCCGATCGCCTCCACGAGGACACGGCGGTGCTCCGCCCAGGCAGGGCACACTTCCACCGTATGCTCCACCGTGTCCTCTAGACGATCCTCACAATGGAAACACCCGGGCGTTTCCTCCCGCTTTATCCTGAACAGGAACCCACCGAAGCACCCATGCCCGGTGAGAACCTGTGTCAGGCGGAAGGTGAGGACGCCGTGGCGCCTCTCTATCCACTCCTCAAAGAGGGGGACTTACCGCCGCAATTGTGGCGTGCCCTGCGCTGGGTTGCGACAATCGTACCCGCCATGTCGCCATGAGATCCTGCCGGAGCTCTGTCCGCCGTGCCGCGATTTGTCGCGGCAGCGGAGTTTCGCCCCGGCGTTTCGCATCCTCGCGCCACTCCCACATGTGGGCGAGGACCTTTGCCTCCAGATCCCATGGCGGCACTCCGGCAAGGAGGCTCGCCGCCTCGCAGGAGACCGTGCGGTATCCCCGGATTAACCGAATGGCCATGACCCTCTGGGCCGCACTCAAGCGGCGCGCTGGGCGCAGCCTCAATGAGGGCGCCCACACCGGTGCCCCGTAGAGGGCCATGGACCGCACGACCCCCGTGTAGAGCCTCCGGCAGGAGGCGTTTGGACCCCCCAGATTAGGCAGGAGCCGCTTTAAGGCAGCCCCAGCCCGCTCCAGTCTGGGAGCCAAACGTCGGAAGTGCTCGACGAAGTTCCACCGGCTGTCGAGGACAAGTCCCAGGTACTTCATCGTCGACTCGACGCCGATGTGAACCCCTCCTACCGTGAGTTGGGAACCCGCAGGTGGCGTGTTCCGAGGACCATGAAAACCCATGGCCTCAGACTTGTGCAAGGCCACCTCGAGTCCCAATTGCCGGATTCTTTCGACGATTGTCGCAACCCCGCGTGTCATTAGTTCGGCCGCCGCTTCGTGCGACCTCCCCTGCGCCAAGACCAGCGTGTCGTCAGCGTAGCAGACTACGCTGACGCCGTTAGGGAGGTCGGCGCGCAGCACCCAGTCGTAACCGATGTCCCACAGATGCGGCCCCACGACCGATCCCTGTGGGACACCGCACGACATCTCTCGCCGGTTCCACTCTCCCTGGTGACCGGGGTAGATTACGGCCCTATCCGTCAGATAGGCCTCGACCACGCGACAGAGGTAGGTCGGCATCCGGTGATACCGGAGTGCCTCCCTAATGCAACTCCAGGGCAGGGTGTTGAAGGCATTGGCGATGTCTAGAGACACCGCCAACCCTTTTTAACTAACGTTTAAAGGTGTGTAAGCTATGGCAGCAACACAATCATCGTCAGACTCACCGGAATTAAAATCCGACAGCAGGCCGAAGCATCGAAATCCCTTTAGAGGACCCAAGCCAAAATTGATCTCCAGAGAATTACCAAAACCAAAACATCTATCAGAAACAACCACTACACTTACAAACGATCCGTTATGGTTACAATCATTCGTTAATGAGGGAGAGAAGGGTCTTACAAACTCAGAGGGAGTTAAGAATTTCACAGCAGACGCTACAGGCTACGTCGCTTTAGTCGAACGGGAATATGACGCAATAGCAGATTGTGACAAACATGTCGTCAAAGACGTTCCCAGAAGCGCATTTGCGTATTACCATCACTTAATGTGGTGGCACCGCGTTGCCTTAATGGCGAAACGCAGGGGCGTCGCGAGCCACGATCAAGATCGTTTAATCGACTTCATCAATGGCTACGACATTGTATTAGGGGCGGGAGCCGCTACGTACTTATCAGGTATGGGCGACTACACCGATGTCAGAGGGGTGTCACACCACCTAACCGCGGAAGAACCAGGTCCAGACGGACACTTCGGGCTAATAACTGAACGAACACATCGCGACTACGAAACGAAGATCGCACCAGTCATGTCGTTCAACCGAATTCTATCAGACATGGAAGCACGCGGAGATGACGCGGAGTTCAGAATGCCGGATGGCGTTCTCCCCCAACTACCAGGACCAGTCCAGCCGCCTGAAGCAGCTAGAGCACCAGCTCCAGTTGTACCGGCCAGAGGACGCGGACGCGGAAGAGGAGGAGTCCGTGGCAGAGTGCGCCGAAATGAGGTTGCACTATTAACTGACCGAGGAGACGGCGAGCCAGAACCAGCCGATGCACTCGGCGGAATACAGGAGCCAGAGGAACCAGAAGAGGTAGAAGAAGAACCTGAACCTCCACCACCAGTACACAAGCCTACTGTCAACCTGCTTGGATGGCGAGCACCACAACCGCTTACCAAGAACCAGAAGTACAATATGGCTCACATCATTGAAGACCTTAATGATGTTGAATTTTCGAACACACGATATAGGATTCATCCTCGTATGTTCGAGTTTGTGTTCAACAGACTAAGAGAGGCGAGGCGTTATAAGTTGCTTGGACTACCAGCAACGACTACGGGCAGTATAGCTCAACAACTAGCTTGGACGCCGGAGGAGGTGGCATATGACCGACATACTCAATACGGTGTATCGCTTAGGTAGATTTTACGTGTCAAGTAAGCAAAAATTTTTTCCGTTTTTCAGAGCTAGACCGGCGAGTGGGGTGTCAAAACACGCGTCTGCGCGCGGGCAGCACAACGGCGACGTATTCGAGGATGGGTTCAGTACAAAATATTAAAGTTTTGTTGAAAAAACGAGTTTTTTATTGTTTTTGCAGGAAATCACGCTATTTGGGCCCCCCAAAGGGCTGAAACGATCGCGGATCGCGGTCCACACGGAAGGTGCGGCCGGTAAGTACTTGATTATGTGAAAATAAACTTAGTTTATGGCAGGAATTTTAAGCAAATTTACACTATTGTTTTATTAATTGACGAAAACTTCAATTAGCTGTTTTGACCACTTCCCATGAAGAGAAATGGATTGTGACAGCTGAAACGATGTGCCGTAGCCTAATCACGACGGATAGCGTCGAAAACCGCGAGGAAATCGCACAATTCGTTTTCAAGATTTCGTACTGTATGGAGAACGGTGTATCGCTTAGGTAGATTTTACGTGTCAAGTAAGCAAAAATTTTTTCCGTTTTTCAGAGCTAGACCGGCGAGTGGGGTGTCAAAACACGCGTCTGCGCGCGGGCAGCACAACGGCGACGTATTCGAGGATGGGTTCAGTACAAAATATTAAAGTTTTGTTGAAAAAACGAGTTTTTTATTGTTTTTGCAGGAAATCACGCTATTTGGGCCCCCCAAAGGGCTGAAACGATCGCGGATCGCGGTCCACACGGAAGGTGCGGCCGGTAAGTACTTGATTATGTGAAAATAAACTTAGTTTATGGCAGGAATTTTAAGCAAATTTACACTATTGTTTTATTAATTGACGAAAACTTCAATTAGCTGTTTTGACCACTTCCCATGAAGAGAAATGGATTGTGACAGCTGAAACGATGTGCCGTAGCCTAATCACGACGGATAGCGTCGAAAACCGCGAGGAAATCGCACAATTCGTTTTCAAGATTTCGTACTGTATGGAGAACGGTGTATCGCTTAGGTAGATTTTACGTGTCAAGTAAGCAAAAATTTTTTCCGTTTTTCAGAGCTAGACCGGCGAGTGGGGTGTCAAAACACGCGTCTGCGCGCGGGCAGCACAACGGCGACGTATTCGAGGATGGGTTCAGTACAAAATATTAAAGTTTTGTTGAAAAAACGAGTTTTTTATTGTTTTTGCAGGAAATCACGCTATTTGGGCCCCCCAAAGGGCTGAAACGATCGCGGATCGCGGTCCACACGGAAGGTGCGGCCGGTAAGTACTTGATTATGTGAAAATAAACTTAGTTTATGGCAGGAATTTTAAGCAAATTTACACTATTGTTTTATTAATTGACGAAAACTTCAATTAGCTGTTTTGACCACTTCCCATGAAGAGAAATGGATTGTGACAGCTGAAACGATGTGCCGTAGCCTAATCACGACGGATAGCGTCGAAAACCGCGAGGAAATCGCACAATTCGTTTTCAAGATTTCGTACTGTATGGAGAACGGTGTATCGCTTAGGTAGATTTTACGTGTCAAGTAAGCAAAAATTTTTTCCGTTTTTCAGAGCTAGACCGGCGAGTGGGGTGTCAAAACACGCGTCTGCGCGCGGGCAGCACAACGGCGACGTATTCGAGGATGGGTTCAGTACAAAATATTAAAGTTTTGTTGAAAAAACGAGTTTTTTATTGTTTTTGCAGGAAATCACGCTATTTGGGCCCCCCAAAGGGCTGAAACGATCGCGGATCGCGGTCCACACGGAAGGTGCGGCCGGTAAGTACTTGATTATGTGAAAATAAACTTAGTTTATGGCAGGAATTTTAAGCAAATTTACACTATTGTTTTATTAATTGACGAAAACTTCAATTAGCTGTTTTGACCACTTCCCATGAAGAGAAATGGATTGTGACAGCTGAAACGATGTGCCGTAGCCTAATCACGACGGATAGCGTCGAAAACCGCGAGGAAATCGCACAATTCGTTTTCAAGATTTCGTACTGTATGGAGAACGGTGTATCGCTTAGGTAGATTTTACGTGTCAAGTAAGCAAAAATTTTTTCCGTTTTTCAGAGCTAGACCGGCGAGTGGGGTGTCAAAACACGCGTCTGCGCGCGGGCAGCACAACGGCGACGTATTCGAGGATGGGTTCAGTACAAAATATTAAAGTTTTGTTGAAAAAACGAGTTTTTTATTGTTTTTGCAGGAAATCACGCTATTTGGGCCCCCCAAAGGGCTGAAACGATCGCGGATCGCGGTCCACACGGAAGGTGCGGCCGGTAAGTACTTGATTATGTGAAAATAAACTTAGTTTATGGCAGGAATTTTAAGCAAATTTACACTATTGTTTTATTAATTGACGAAAACTTCAATTAGCTGTTTTGACCACTTCCCATGAAGAGAAATGGATTGTGACAGCTGAAACGATGTGCCGTAGCCTAATCACGACGGATAGCGTCGAAAACCGCGAGGAAATCGCACAATTCGTTTTCAAGATTTCGTACTGTATGGAGAACGGTGTATCGCTTAGGTAGATTTTACGTGTCAAGTAAGCAAAAATTTTTTCCGTTTTTCAGAGCTAGACCGGCGAGTGGGGTGTCAAAACACGCGTCTGCGCGCGGGCAGCACAACGGCGACGTATTCGAGGATGGGTTCAGTACAAAATATTAAAGTTTTGTTGAAAAAACGAGTTTTTTATTGTTTTTGCAGGAAATCACGCTATTTGGGCCCCCCAAAGGGCTGAAACGATCGCGGATCGCGGTCCACACGGAAGGTGCGGCCGGTAAGTACTTGATTATGTGAAAATAAACTTAGTTTATGGCAGGAATTTTAAGCAAATTTACACTATTGTTTTATTAATTGACGAAAACTTCAATTAGCTGTTTTGACCACTTCCCATGAAGAGAAATGGATTGTGACAGCTGAAACGATGTGCCGTAGCCTAATCACGACGGATAGCGTCGAAAACCGCGAGGAAATCGCACAATTCGTTTTCAAGATTTCGTACTGTATGGAGAACGGTGTATCGCTTAGGTAGATTTTACGTGTCAAGTAAGCAAAAATTTTTTCCGTTTTTCAGAGCTAGACCGGCGAGTGGGGTGTCAAAACACGCGTCTGCGCGCGGGCAGCACAACGGCGACGTATTCGAGGATGGGTTCAGTACAAAATATTAAAGTTTTGTTGAAAAAACGAGTTTTTTATTGTTTTTGCAGGAAATCACGCTATTTGGGCCCCCCAAAGGGCTGAAACGATCGCGGATCGCGGTCCACACGGAAGGTGCGGCCGGTAAGTACTTGATTATGTGAAAATAAACTTAGTTTATGGCAGGAATTTTAAGCAAATTTACACTATTGTTTTATTATATTTTTATTTGGTCAGTCACTACAGTGATAAACTTATATTTTTTGATACCAACATTTTTGTTGATAAGTTAAAATCAACAAGGAACTCAGTGTATCTGCCCCTTATGTTTAGACATAAAATAGCGAGGCTATTAGCTTATATTAACTCAGACATAAGTAGTATGTCGAAGTCTTGTTTATTTACTGTTGGTACTTATATTAACTCAGACATAAGTAGTATGTCGAAGTCGTGTTTATTTACTGTTGGTAGTGATACTAACACTACTATTGATACGCCTAGTAGTTTAAACTAGTAGGTGCGACAACGGATGAGCCGCATATGTTGAATGTTGTTCATCAAAATATGCAGGGTCTGTCCGGCAAAGAGTTAGAGTTAAGCTTATTTATAGAGAATCATGATGTTCAGGTGTTATGTTTAACTGAACATTGGTTGAAAGAACATGAAGTAGTGTTTGTCAATGATGATAATTTTACTGTACAAAGTTCATTTGCGAGAAAAAGGGCCATCCGCGGTGGTTCTTTAGTTCTTGTTTCAAACAAGCTGAAATGTAAGCAACGTTTAGATTTAGTTAATCTTTCTATTGAGCGCACTATTGAGTTGTCTTGTGTTGAACTCGAGCGATACGTTATAATTTGCGTTTATCGACCCCCCTCTGGGGATTTCATTTGTTTCGAATCAGTCATGGAGGATTTACTCAATAAGTTAAAATCAAGTAATAAAAGTATAGTTGTATGTGGAGATTTTAATATTAATATTCTAGAGGTTACTCCATTAAGTATTAGACTTCTCAATCTGTTTAGGTCATTTAATTTATTTAACTTGTTTTTTGAACCAACCAGGATCACGGCATCTTCGTCAACATGTCTTGATAATATATTTAGTGATTGTGATGCCAAAAATAAATTAGTGTTAACTGATTTAACGTCCGACCACTGTGGTTTGCTATCCAGTTTCCCTATGCCATTGTTTAAAAAGGCGCGTAAACTTGAATGCAGGCCTTATACAGCTAGTCGCTGCACCAAGTTTAAAAATAATATAGCTCGCAGAATTGCACCATCTATAGTAGAACACGATAATCCTAATGCAATTTATGAAGCCCTCTTTGATGTAGTGCAAAAAGAGTACAAATCTACTTTCAAGACCAAAACCATTGACATTAATGGCACCTCCGTTGGCTTTAACCAATGGGCTACTCCAGGTATTTACAAAAGTAGAGCGAGGCTTTACGAGTTATATGGTTTAAAAAAATACAGGTTTGATACTCCTTTCCTAGAGTATGTAAAAAAATATTCAAAATTATTTAAACAGATTAGTGCTTTTGCTAAATCCAAATTTTTAAGCGATCAAATTAAAAATTCAAATAATAAAATAAAAACTACTTGGAAAATCATTAACAATGAGACGGGTAAATCGGTTAAACAAGAAAAACAACTTGAAATTTTGGTCGACAACAAATTAGTTAATACGCCAGCTGACGTAGCACAGGCATTTAATGAGTTTTTTGCCAACATACCTGTAACTACGACTCGCTCCTTAAATTCGTCCCCGTCTAAAGCTGATAATCTTTTGCATAGTAGTGTGCCAAAAAGTAGTTGCCTATTCAATTTTGAACATGTAACGCCTCGTGATGTAGTTAATGTTTTTAACACACTTAAGTCTAAAAACACTGGTGATTTCTGGGGCATTTCCATCAAACTATTAAGTAATATAATAGACATCGTAGCCCCCTATTTAGCTGTTACTTTTAATAAATGTGTTGATGTCGGAACTTTTCCTGACCTCATGAAGAGTAGCAAAGTCATACCATTATTTAAATCAGGTAATAAAAATGACGTTTCTAATTTTAGGCCTATTTCTATCTTACCTGCATTTAGCAAAATATTTGAAAAGTTAATCCTCAAGCAGTTGCTAAGACATTTTAATTTAAATAGCCTCCTTCATAATGAGCAATACGGCTTTACAAAAGGTCGTTCAACTACAGATGCGGGTGTCGCTCTCTTGAAACACATTTTTAACGCATGGGAGAACTCGCAAAATGCTATCGGAGTATTCTGTGATCTCTCCAAAGCCTTTGATTGCGTGCACCATGACACGCTTTTGCGTAAACTACGTCATTACGGTGTCCATAACGAAGCTATAAACGTAATAAATTCTTATTTACATAATAGGTTCCAATGTGTAGATATTAATGGTGTAAAATCTGCCGGGCTACCGGTTCAGTTAGGTGTGCCTCAAGGCTCTATACTCGGCCCATTCTTGTTCTTAGTGTATATCAATGACTTACCATTCTTTTTAAAGGGTATTTGTGACGTTGTACTGTTTGCAGATGATACATCTCTTATTTTTAAAGTAGACAGGAACAGACCAGATTTTAACGACGTGAACAGTGCACTCTCAATGGTTACCGATTGGTTTACGGCAAATAACCTAGTTCTCAATGCCAAGAAAACCAAATGTGTAAAGTTCGCCTTACCGAATGTTAGAAATCTAGGTCCCAACATCGTCTTAGATAAAGAGGTGCTTAAAACTGTAGATTCGGCAGTTTTTCTGGGCATAACAGTGGATGGCAAACTTCAGTGGGGCCCTCATATTTCAAGCCTAGCGGGAAGGCTCAGTTCAGCTGCCTACGCCGTCAGAAAAGTAAGACAATATACTGACGTTGATACAGCTCGGTTAGTCTATTTTAGTTATTTCCACAGCGTTATGTCTTACGGTATTCTACTGTGGGGTACAGCAGCTGATATTCAAAATATTTTTGTCCTTCAGAAACGAGCTGTTCGAGCAATTTACCAGCTAGGTGCCAGAGTTTCCCTAAGGGACTTTTTTAAAGATATTGGTATTCTTACGGTGTCATCACAATTCATTTTCGCCAACATCTTATATATTAGGCAAAATATACACTTATACGCTAAAAACAGTGATATTCACACTGTTAACACTAGAAGTAAGGACAAACTACGTGTTCCCTTTCACCGGCTTCATAAGGTGCATAACTCATTTGTTGGGCTTGGTATAACATTTTACAACAAGCTACCACCTTCTTTACTAGAATTACCTTTTAATGCGTTTAAAGCTCAAGTAAAATCCAACCTTTGTCAAAAGGCGTACTATTCCATCAACGATTATTTAAATGATAAGAATAGTTGGTCGCTGTGATTAACTCAAGACAATGTTTATGTTCTTTCTCCAGTATTAGCGTACCTAGTGATAGGTTCAATATAATTGTTTCCATATTTTTTTCCTGTTTATGCCAATTTTATTTTATTAGTATTGCATAATGTGGTTAGCTAGCGACCTCGACAAGTAATCATTCAATTCTTGCTTGAGCAACCGGCAGCAAGTTCGTCATGCTCCCTTAGATGTCAATGCTTGTGGTAGCGTCGGGGGTCGGGTTGCCCCCTTCCCTCAAATATGGCGAGGGGGGCAATGGCTGATCTTTGCGTTATGCTCGTGAACGGGTGCTGCTTGTGGTGACTGGTCGTCTTGCTGACTTTGATGTTGATATTATTATTAATATTACTTACCTGTTTAATTTATTTTACGTCGATGGTCCTAGTTTATCATTTGTGGCCTCGAGTTGTAACTCAGGTCGTAACAGCTATGTGAACATTCAGCATTGCATATGTAAGCTGTCACGCCCTTTATGCCAGTTTTTTTTATTTTTGCAGCCATGTTTCTATATACGTATTTTTTTTGCTTATGCTTGAGTACAGTTTTATTTTATTTGTTGGTATATTGGGTTGGCTAGCTGGCATATAGCAAATCATTTAATTTAATTTGTGTCTCTTAATGTTTTACTATATACCATTGTATAGAATCAAGTTCTTCTAACTGGACAGACAGCTGTGCTGCTGGGGAGTTTGTTGGCCACTTCTTCTTCCCAGCTAAAGCACTAGGAAGTGTGCGACGGGTGGGCGTTTTGGGGGGACTGTCTTTTGTAATTTTGACGTTCGAAAAGTGCTGATCCTCAGCCTAATTTGAATAAATGACTTTTGATTTTGATTTTGATTTTGATTAATTGACGAAAACTTCAATTAGCTGTTTTGACCACTTCCCATGAAGAGAAATGGATTGTGACAGCTGAAACGATGTGCCGTAGCCTAATCACGACGGATAGCGTCGAAAACCGCGAGGAAATCGCACAATTCGTTTTCAAGATTTCGTACTGTATGGAGAACGGTGTATCGCTTAGGTAGATTTTACGTGTCAAGTAAGCAAAAATTTTTTCCGTTTTTCAGAGCTAGACCGGCGAGTGGGGTGTCAAAACACGCGTCTGCGCGCGGGCAGCACAACGGCGACGTATTCGAGGATGGGTTCAGTACAAAATATTAAAGTTTTGTTGAAAAAACGAGTTTTTTATTGTTTTTGCAGGAAATCACGCTATTTGGGCCCCCCAAAGGGCTGAAACGATCGCGGATCGCGGTCCACACGGAAGGTGCGGCCGGTAAGTACTTGATTATGTGAAAATAAACTTAGTTTATGGCAGGAATTTTAAGCAAATTTACACTATTGTTTTATTAATTGACGAAAACTTCAATTAGCTGTTTTGACCACTTCCCATGAAGAGAAATGGATTGTGACAGCTGAAACGATGTGCCGTAGCCTAATCACGACGGATAGCGTCGAAAACCGCGAGGAAATCGCACAATTCGTTTTCAAGATTTCGTACTGTATGGAGAACGGTGTATCGCTTAGGTAGATTTTACGTGTCAAGTAAGCAAAAATTTTTTCCGTTTTTCAGAGCTAGACCGGCGAGTGGGGTGTCAAAACACGCGTCTGCGCGCGGGCAGCACAACGGCGACGTATTCGAGGATGGGTTCAGTACAAAATATTAAAGTTTTGTTGAAAAAACGAGTTTTTTATTGTTTTTGCAGGAAATCACGCTATTTGGGCCCCCCAAAGGGCTGAAACGATCGCGGATCGCGGTCCACACGGAAGGTGCGGCCGGTAAGTACTTGATTATGTGAAAATAAACTTAGTTTATGGCAGGAATTTTAAGCAAATTTACACTATTGTTTTATTAATTGACGAAAACTTCAATTAGCTGTTTTGACCACTTCCCATGAAGAGAAATGGATTGTGACAGCTGAAACGATGTGCCGTAGCCTAATCACGACGGATAGCGTCGAAAACCGCGAGGAAATCGCACAATTCGTTTTCAAGATTTCGTACTGTATGGAGAACGGTGTATCGCTTAGGTAGATTTTACGTGTCAAGTAAGCAAAAATTTTTTCCGTTTTTCAGAGCTAGACCGGCGAGTGGGGTGTCAAAACACGCGTCTGCGCGCGGGCAGCACAACGGCGACGTATTCGAGGATGGGTTCAGTACAAAATATTAAAGTTTTGTTGAAAAAACGAGTTTTTTATTGTTTTTGCAGGAAATCACGCTATTTGGGCCCCCCAAAGGGCTGAAACGATCGCGGATCGCGGTCCACACGGAAGGTGCGGCCGGTAAGTACTTGATTATGTGAAAATAAACTTAGTTTATGGCAGGAATTTTAAGCAAATTTACACTATTGTTTTATTAATTGACGAAAACTTCAATTAGCTGTTTTGACCACTTCCCATGAAGAGAAATGGATTGTGACAGCTGAAACGATGTGCCGTAGCCTAATCACGACGGATAGCGTCGAAAACCGCGAGGAAATCGCACAATTCGTTTTCAAGATTTCGTACTGTATGGAGAACGGTGTATCGCTTAGGTAGATTTTACGTGTCAAGTAAGCAAAAATTTTTTCCGTTTTTCAGAGCTAGACCGGCGAGTGGGGTGTCAAAACACGCGTCTGCGCGCGGGCAGCACAACGGCGACGTATTCGAGGATGGGTTCAGTACAAAATATTAAAGTTTTGTTGAAAAAACGAGTTTTTTATTGTTTTTGCAGGAAATCACGCTATTTGGGCCCCCCAAAGGGCTGAAACGATCGCGGATCGCGGTCCACACGGAAGGTGCGGCCGGTAAGTACTTGATTATGTGAAAATAAACTTAGTTTATGGCAGGAATTTTAAGCAAATTTACACTATTGTTTTATTAATTGACGAAAACTTCAATTAGCTGTTTTGACCACTTCCCATGAAGAGAAATGGATTGTGACAGCTGAAACGATGTGCCGTAGCCTAATCACGACGGATAGCGTCGAAAACCGCGAGGAAATCGCACAATTCGTTTTCAAGATTTCGTACTGTATGGAGAACGGTGTATCGCTTAGGTAGATTTTACGTGTCAAGTAAGCAAAAATTTTTTCCGTTTTTCAGAGCTACACCGGCGAGTGGGGTGTCAAAACACGCGTCTGCGCGCGGGCAGCACAACGGCGACGTATTCGAGGATGGGTTCAGTACAAAATATTAAAGTTTTGTTGAAAAAACGAGTTTTTTATTGTTTTTGCAGGAAATCACGCTATTTGGGCCCCCCAAAGGGCTGAAACGATCGCGGATCGCGGTCCACACGGAAGGTGCGGCCGGTAAGTACTTGATTATGTGAAAATAAACTTAGTTTATGGCAGGAATTTTAAGCAAATTTACACTATTGTTTTATTAATTGACGAAAACTTCAATTAGCTGTTTTGACCACTTCCCATGAAGAGAAATGGATTGTGACAGCTGAAACGATGTGCCGTAGCCTAATCACGACGGATAGCGTCGAAAACCGCGAGGAAATCGCACAATTCGTTTTCAAGATTTCGTACTGTATGGAGAACGGTGTATCGCTTAGGTAGATTTTACGTGTCAAGTAAGCAAAAATTTTTTCCGTTTTTCAGAGCTAGACCGGCGAGTGGGGTGTCAAAACACGCGTCTGCGCGCGGGCAGCACAACGGCGACGTATTCGAGGATGGGTTCAGTACAAAATATTAAAGTTTTGTTGAAAAAACGAGTTTTTTATTGTTTTTGCAGGAAATCACGCTATTTGGGCCCCCCAAAGGGCTGAAACGATCGCGGATCGCGGTCCACACGGAAGGTGCGGCCGGTAAGTACTTGATTATGTGAAAATAAACTTAGTTTATGGCAGGAATTTTAAGCAAATTTACACTATTGTTTTATTAATTGACGAAAACTTCAATTAGCTGTTTTGACCACTTCCCATGAAGAGAAATGGATTGTGACAGCTGAAACGATGTGCCGTAGCCTAATCACGACGGATAGCGTCGAAAACCGCGAGGAAATCGCACAATTCGTTTTCAAGATTTCGTACTGTATGGAGAACGGTGTATCGCTTAGGTAGATTTTACGTGTCAAGTAAGCAAAAATTTTTTCCGTTTTTCAGAGCTAGACCGGCGAGTGGGGTGTCAAAACACGCGTCTGCGCGCGGGCAGCACAACGGCGACGTATTCGAGGATGGGTTCAGTACAAAATATTAAAGTTTTGTTGAAAAAACGAGTTTTTTATTGTTTTTGCAGGAAATCACGCTATTTGGGCCCCCCAAAGGGCTGAAACGATCGCGGATCGCGGTCCACACGGAAGGTGCGGCCGGTAAGTACTTGATTATGTGAAAATAAACTTAGTTTATGGCAGGAATTTTAAGCAAATTTACACTATTGTTTTATTAATTGACGAAAAGTTCAATTAGCTGTTTTGACCACTTCCCATGAAGAGAAATGGATTGTGACAGCTGAAACGATGTGCCGTAGCCTAATCACGACGGATAGCGTCGAAAACCGCGAGGAAATCGCACAATTCGTTTTCAAGATTTCGTACTGTATGGAGAACGGTGTATCGCTTAGGTAGATTTTACGTGTCAAGTAAGCAAAAATTTTTTCCGTTTTTCAGAGCTAGACCGGCGAGTGGGGTGTCAAAACACGCGTCTGCGCGCGGGCAGCACAACGGCGACGTATTCGAGGATGGGTTCAGTACAAAATATTAAAGTTTTGTTGAAAAAACGAGTTTTTTATTGTTTTTGCAGGAAATCACGCTATTTGGGCCCCCCAAAGGGCTGAAACGATCGCGGATCGCGGTCCACACGGAAGGTGCGGCCGGTAAGTACTTGATTATGTGAAAATAAACTTAGTTTATGGCAGGAATTTTAAGCAAATTTACACTATTGTTTTATTAATTGACGAAAACTTCAATTAGCTGTTTTGACCACTTCCCATGAAGAGAAATGGATTGTGACAGCTGAAACGATGTGCCGTAGCCTAATCACGACGGATAGCGTCGAAAACCGCGAGGAAATCGCACAATTCGTTTTCAAGATTTCGTACTGTATGGAGAACGGTGTATCGCTTAGGTAGATTTTACGTGTCAAGTAAGCAAAAATTTTTTCCGTTTTTCAGAGCTAGACCGGCGAGTGGGGTGTCAAAACACGCGTCTGCGCGCGGGCAGCACAACGGCGACGTATTCGAGGATGGGTTCAGTACAAAATATTAAAGTTTTGTTGAAAAAACGAGTTTTTTATTGTTTTTGCAGGAAATCACGCTATTTGGGCCCCCCAAAGGGCTGAAACGATCGCGGATCGCGGTCCACACGGAAGGTGCGGCCGGTAAGTACTTGATTATGTGAAAATAAACTTAGTTTATGGCAGGAATTTTAAGCAAATTTACACTATTGTTTTATTAATTGACGAAAACTTCAATTAGCTGTTTTGACCACTTCCCATGAAGAGAAATGGATTGTGACAGCTGAAACGATGTGCAAAATCAAAATCAAAAGTCATTTATTCAAACTAGGCTGAGAGTCAGCACTTTTTGAACGTCAAAGTTACATGAGACAGTCCCCCCAAAACGCCCGCCCTTCGACACTTCCTAGTGCTTTAGCTGGGAAGAAGAAGTGGCGGAACAAACTCCCCAGCAGCACAGCTGTCTGTTAAGTTAGAAGAACTTGATTCTATACAGTATTGTGTAAGTTATTAATATTATAAAACAAAACATATATTATTCGCCATATGTCAGCTAGCACACGCCAATATACCAACAAAACATTGAAAACTAAACTCAAGCTGAAATAAATAATAAAACAAAATCGAAAACAGAACTTAAAACCTTAATAAAGCCTCCAGGCATAAAGGGCGTGCCCGCTTACATATACGATGCAAATGATACATATACACAATAAATGAAATGAAAAGAAAATAAAAATAAACTAACAAAAGCAGTTAAATAAAAAAAATAAAAAAAACAATTATATGAACTACCCATATAAACTTTCAGTAGGAAGACTAATTCTGGATTGAAAGAACATAAACATTGTCTTGAGTTGATCACAGCGACCAACTATTCTTATCGTTTAAGTAGTCGTTGATAGAATAGTATGCCTTTGAACAAAGGTTGGATTTTACTTTAGCTTTAAACTCATTAAACTGCAAATCTAGCAAAGTAGAGGGAAGCTTGTTATAAAAGGTAATACCAAGACCAACAAAAGAATTATGAACCTTATGAAGCCGGTGAAAGGGAGCACGTAGTTTATCCCTACTTCTAGTATTAATATTATGAATATCACTGTTTTTAGTGTACAGGTGTATATTTTGCCTAATATATAAGATGTTGGCGAAGATGAATTGTGATGCCACCGTAAGAATACCAATATCTTTAAAGAAATCTCTCAGAGAAACTCTCGCACCTAGTTGGTAAATCGCTCGAACAGCTCGTTTTTGAAGAACAAAAATATTTTGAATGTCCGCGGCTTTGCCCCACAGCAGAATGCCGTAGGACATTATGCTATGAAAATAACTAAAATAGACTAATCGAGCTGTATCAACGTCCGTGTACTGTCTAACTTTCCTTACGGCGTAGGCGGCCGAACTGAGCCTTCCCGCTAGGCTTGATATATGTGATCCCCACTGAAGTTTGGCGTCTACTGTTATACCGAGAAAAACTGCCGAGTGTACAGTTTCAAGCACCTCATTATCTAAAACGACATTGGGTCCCAGATTCCTAACATTCGGTAAGGCGAACTTTATACATTTCGTTTTCTTAGCATTAAGAACTAGGTTATTTGTGGTAAACCAATCCGTAACCATTGAGAGCGCACTATTCACGTCATCAAAATCTTTTCTATTCCTGTCTACTTTAAAGATAAGTGAGGTATCATCAGCAAATAGTACAATGTCACAGACATTCTTTAAATAGAATGGTAAGTCGTTAATATACACTAAGAATAAGAATGGGCCCAGTATTGAGCCTTGAGGTACACCTAACTGAACTAGTAGCCCGGAAGATTTTACACCATTGACATCTACACATTGGTGCCTATTTTGCAAATAAGAACTTATGACATTGAGAGCTTCGTTTTGAACACCGTAATGACGTAGTTTACGCAAAAGTGTGTCATGGTGAACGCAATCAAAAGCTTTGGAGAGATCACAGAAAACCCCGATAGCATTTTGCGAGTTCTCCCATGCGTTGAAAATGTGTTTCAGCAGAGCAACACCCGCATCTGTTGTCGAACGACCTTTTGTAAAGCCATATTGCTCATTATGAAGGAGGCTATTTAAATTAAAATGTCTTAGCAACTGCTTGAGTATTAATTTTTCAAATATTTTACTAAATGCAGGTAAGATAGAAATGGGCCTAAAATTGCCAACGTTATTTTTATTACCTGTTTTAAATAATGGTATGACTTTACTACTCTTCATGAGGTCAGGAAAAGATCCTGAATCAACACATTTATTAAAAGTTATAGCTAGATAGGGGGCTACGATGTCTATTATGTTACTTAACAGTTTAACGGAGATGCCCCAGAAATCTCCAGTGTTTTTTGACTTAAGTGTGTTAAAAATATTAACCACGTCACGAGGCGTCACATGTTCGAAACTAAATAAGCGACTACATCTGGGCACACTACTATGCAAAAGGTTTTCAGCTTTAGACGGGGACGAATTTAAGGAGCAAGTCGTAGTTATAGGTATGTTGGCAAAAAACTCATTAAATGCCTCAGCTACGTCGGCAGCTTTATTAACCAATTTGTTGTCAATCATAATCTCTAGTTGTTTTTCCTGTTTAATCGATTTACCCGTTTCATTGTTAATAATTTTCCAAGTGGTTTTTATTTTATTACTGGATTTTTTTATGGTATCGCTTAAAAATTTAGATTTAGCGAAAGCACAGATTTTTTTAAATAACTTTGAATAATTTCTGACATACTCTAGAAAAGGAGTATCAAATATATATTTTTTTAAACCATATAACTCGTATAGTCTCGCTCTACTTTTATAAATACCTGGAGTAGCCCATTGGTTGAAGCTAACAGAGGTGCTATTAATGTCAATAGTTTTGGTCTTGAAAGTAGATTGGTATTCTTTTTGTACAATATCAAAAAGGGCTCCATAGATTTCATTAGGGGTCTCGTGTTCTACTATAGATGGTGTAATCCTATGAGCAATATTATTTTTAAATTTGTTGCAACGACTAACTGTATAAGGCCTGCATTCTATTTTATGCGGCTTTTTAAGTAATGGCAAAGGGAAGCTGGCTAATAATCCACAGTGGTCAGACGTTAAGTCACTTAACACTAACTTATTATTGGCATCACAATCACTAAATATATTATCAAGACAAGTCGAAGACGATGCTGTGATCCTAGTTGGTTCGAAAAACAAGTTTATTAAATTAAAAGATGCCGTAGCCTAATCACGACGGATAGCGTCGAAAACCGCGAGGAAATCGCACAATTCGTTTTCAAGATTTCGTACTGTATGGAGAACGGTGTATCGCTTAGGTAGATTTTACGTGTCAAGTAAGCAAAAATTTTTTCCGTTTTTCAGAGCTAGACCGGCGAGTGGGGTGTCAAAACACGCGTCTGCGCGCGGGCAGCACAACGGCGACGTATTCGAGGATGGGTTCAGTACAAAATATTAAAGTTTTGTTGAAAAAACGAGTTTTTTATTGTTTTTGCAGGAAATCACGCTATTTGGGCCCCCCAAAGGGCTGAAACGATCGCGGATCGCGGTCCACACGGAAGGTGCGGCCGGTAAGTACTTGATTATGTGAAAATAAACTTAGTTTATGGCAGGAATTTTAAGCAAATTTACACTATTGTTTTATTAATTGACGAAAACTTCAATTAGCTGTTTTGACCACTTCCCATGAAGAGAAATGGATTGTGACAGCTGAAACGATGTGCCGTAGCCTAATCACGACGGATAGCGTCGAAAACCGCGAGGAAATCGCACAATTCGTTTTCAAGATTTCGTACTGTATGGAGAACGGTGTATCGCTTAGGTAGATTTTACGTGTCAAGTAAGCAAAAATTTTTTCCGTTTTTCAGAGCTAGACCGGCGAGTGGGGTGTCAAAACACGCGTCTGCGCGCGGGCAGCACAACGGCGACGTATTCGAGGATGGGTTCAGTACAAAATATTAAAGTTTTGTTGAAAAAACGAGTTTTTTATTGTTTTTGCAGGAAATCACGCTATTTGGGCCCCCCAAAGGGCTGAAACGATCGCGGATCGCGGTCCACACGGAAGGTGCGGCCGGTAAGTACTTGATTATGTGAAAATAAACTTAGTTTATGGCAGGAATTTTAAGCAAATTTACACTATTGTTTTATTAATTGACGAAAACTTCAATTAGCTGTTTTGACCACTTCCCATGAAGAGAAATGGATTGTGACAGCTGAAACGATGTGCCGTAGCCTAATCACGACGGATAGCGTCGAAAACCGCGAGGAAATCGCACAATTCGTTTTCAAGATTTCGTACTGTATGGAGAACGGTGTATCGCTTAGGTAGATTTTACGTGTCAAGTAAGCAAAAATTTTTTCCGTTTTTCAGAGCTAGACCGGCGAGTGGGGTGTCAAAACACGCGTCTGCGCGCGGGCAGCACAACGGCGACGTATTCGAGGATGGGTTCAGTACAAAATATTAAAGTTTTGTTGAAAAAACGAGTTTTTTATTGTTTTTGCAGGAAATCACGCTATTTGGGCCCCCCAAAGGGCTGAAACGATCGCGGATCGCGGTCCACACGGAAGGTGCGGCCGGTAAGTACTTGATTATGTGAAAATAAACTTAGTTTATGGCAGGAATTTTAAGCAAATTTACACTATTGTTTTATTAATTGACGAAAACTTCAATTAGCTGTTTTGACCACTTCCCATGAAGAGAAATGGATTGTGACAGCTGAAACGATGTGCCGTAGCCTAATCACGACGGATAGCGTCGAAAACCGCGAGGAAATCGCACAATTCGTTTTCAAGATTTCGTACTGTATGGAGAACGGTGTATCGCTTAGGTAGATTTTACGTGTCAAGTAAGCAAAAATTTTTTCCGTTTTTCAGAGCTAGACCGGCGAGTGGGGTGTCAAAACACGCGTCTGCGCGCGGGCAGCACAACGGCGACGTATTCGAGGATGGGTTCAGTACAAAATATTAAAGTTTTGTTGAAAAAACGAGTTTTTTATTGTTTTTGCAGGAAATCACGCTATTTGGGCCCCCCAAAGGGCTGAAACGATCGCGGATCGCGGTCCACACGGAAGGTGCGGCCGGTAAGTACTTGATTATGTGAAAATAAACTTAGTTTATGGCAGGAATTTTAAGCAAATTTACACTATTGTTTTATTAATTGACGAAAACTTCAATTAGCTGTTTTGACCACTTCCCATGAAGAGAAATGGATTGTGACAGCTGAAACGATGTGCCGTAGCCTAATCACGACGGATAGCGTCGAAAACCGCGAGGAAATCGCACAATTCGTTTTCAAGATTTCGTACTGTATGGAGAACGGTGTATCGCTTAGGTAGATTTTACGTGTCAAGTAAGCAAAAATTTTTTCCGTTTTTCAGAGCTAGACCGGCGAGTGGGGTGTCAAAACACGCGTCTGCGCGCGGGCAGCACAACGGCGACGTATTCGAGGATGGGTTCAGTACAAAATATTAAAGTTTTGTTGAAAAAACGAGTTTTTTATTGTTTTTGCAGGAAATCACGCTATTTGGGCCCCCCAAAGGGCTGAAACGATCGCGGATCGCGGTCCACACGGAAGGTGCGGCCGGTAAGTACTTGATTATGTGAAAATAAACTTAGTTTATGGCAGGAATTTTAAGCAAATTTACACTATTGTTTTATTAATTGACGAAAACTTCAATTAGCTGTTTTGACCACTTCCCATGAAGAGAAATGGATTGTGACAGCTGAAACGATGTGCCGTAGCCTAATCACGACGGATAGCGTCGAAAACCGCGAGGAAATCGCACAATTCGTTTTCAAGATTTCGTACTGTATGGAGAACGGTGTATCGCTTAGGTAGATTTTACGTGTCAAGTAAGCAAAAATTTTTTCCGTTTTTCAGAGCTAGACCGGCGAGTGGGGTGTCAAAACACGCGTCTGCGCGCGGGCAGCACAACGGCGACGTATTCGAGGATGGGTTCAGTACAAAATATTAAAGTTTTGTTGAAAAAACGAGTTTTTTATTGTTTTTGCAGGAAATCACGCTATTTGGGCCCCCCAAAGGGCTGAAACGATCGCGGATCGCGGTCCACACGGAAGGTGCGGCCGGTAAGTACTTGATTATGTGAAAATAAACTTAGTTTATGGCAGGAATTTTAAGCAAATTTACACTATTGTTTTATTAATTGACGAAAACTTCAATTAGCTGTTTTGACCACTTCCCATGAAGAGAAATGGATTGTGACAGCTGAAACGATGTGCCGTAGCCTAATCACGACGGATAGCGTCGAAAACCGCGAGGAAATCGCACAATTCGTTTTCAAGATTTCGTACTGTATGGAGAACGGTGTATCGCTTAGGTAGATTTTACGTGTCAAGTAAGCAAAAATTTTTTCCGTTTTTCAGAGCTAGACCGGCGAGTGGGGTGTCAAAACACGCGTCTGCGCGCGGGCAGCACAACGGCGACGTATTCGAGGATGGGTTCAGTACAAAATATTAAAGTTTTGTTGAAAAAACGAGTTTTTTATTGTTTTTGCAGGAAATCACGCTATTTGGGCCCCCCAAAGGGCTGAAACGATCGCGAATCGCGGTCCACACGGAAGGTGCGGCCGGTAAGTACTTGATTATGTGAAAATAAACTTAGTTTATGGCAGGAATTTTAAGCAAATTTACACTATTGTTTTATTAATTGACGAAAACTTCAATTAGCTGTTTTGACCACTTCCCATGAAGAGAAATGGATTGTGACAGCTGAAACGATGTGCCGTAGCCTAATCACGACGGATAGCGTCGAAAACCGCGAGGAAATCGCACAATTCGTTTTCAAGATTTCGTACTGTATGGAGAACGGTGTATCGCTTAGGTAGATTTTACGTGTCAAGTAAGCAAAAATTTTTTCCGTTTTTCAGAGCTAGACCGGCGAGTGGGGTGTCAAAACACGCGTCTGCGCGCGGGCAGCACAACGGCGACGTATTCGAGGATGGGTTCAGTACAAAATATTAAAGTTTTGTTGAAAAAACGAGTTTTTTATTGTTTTTGCAGGAAATCACGCTATTTGGGCCCCCCAAAGGGCTGAAACGATCGCGGATCGCGGTCCACACGGAAGGTGCGGCCGGTAAGTACTTGATTATGTGAAAATAAACTTAGTTTATGGCAGGAATTTTAAGCAAATTTACACTATTGTTTTATTAATTGACGAAAACTTCAATTAGCTGTTTTGACCACTTCCCATGAAGAGAAATGGATTGTGACAGCTGAAACGATGTGCCGTAGCCTAATCACGACGGATAGCGTCGAAAACCGCGAGGAAATCGCACAATTCGTTTTCAAGATTTCGTACTGTATGGAGAACGGTGTATCGCTTAGGTAGATTTTACGTGTCAAGTAAGCAAAAATTTTTTCCGTTTTTCAGAGCTAGACCGGCGAGTGGGGTGTCAAAACACGCGTCTGCGCGCGGGCAGCACAACGGCGACGTATTCGAGGATGGGTTCAGTACAAAATATTAAAGTTTTGTTGAAAAAACGAGTTTTTTATTGTTTTTGCAGGAAATCACGCTATTTGGGCCCCCCAAAGGGCTGAAACGATCGCGGATCGCGGTCCACACGGAAGGTGCGGCCGGTAAGTACTTGATTATGTGAAAATAAACTTAGTTTATGGCAGGAATTTTAAGCAAATTTACACTATTGTTTTATTAATTGACGAAAACTTCAATTAGCTGTTTTGACCACTTCCCATGAAGAGAAATGGATTGTGACAGCTGAAACGATGTGCCGTAGCCTAATCACGACGGATAGCGTCGAAAACCGCGAGGAAATCGCACAATTCGTTTTCAAGATTTCGTACTGTATGGAGAACGGTGTATCGCTTAGGTAGATTTTACGTGTCAAGTAAGCAAAAATTTTTTCCGTTTTTCAGAGCTAGACCGGCGAGTGGGGTGTCAAAACACGCGTCTGCGCGCGGGCAGCACAACGGCGACGTATTCGAGGATGGGTTCAGTACAAAATATTAAAGTTTTGTTGAAAAAACGAGTTTTTTATTGTTTTTGCAGGAAATCACGCTATTTGGGCCCCCCAAAGGGCTGAAACGATCGCGGATCGCGGTCCACACGGAAGGTGCGGCCGGTAAGTACTTGATTATGTGAAAATAAACTTAGTTTATGGCAGGAATTTTAAGCAAATTTACACTATTGTTTTATTAATTGACGAAAACTTCAATTAGCTGTTTTGACCACTTCCCATGAAGAGAAATGGATTGTGACAGCTGAAACGATGTGCCGTAGCCTAATCACGACGGATAGCGTCGAAAACCGCGAGGAAATCGCACAATTCGTTTTCAAGATTTCGTACTGTATGGAGAACGGTGTATCGCTTAGGTAGATTTTACGTGTCAAGTAAGCAAAAATTTTTTCCGTTTTTCAGAGCTAGACCGGCGAGTGGGGTGTCAAAACACGCGTCTGCGCGCGGGCAGCACAACGGCGACGTATTCGAGGATGGGTTCAGTACAAAATATTAAAGTTTTGTTGAAAAAACGAGTTTTTTATTGTTTTTGCAGGAAATCACGCTATTTGGGCCCCCCAAAGGGCTGAAACGATCGCGGATCGCGGTCCACACGGAAGGTGCGGCCGGTAAGTACTTGATTATGTGAAAATAAACTTAGTTTATGGCAGGAATTTTAAGCAAATTTACACTATTGTTTTATTAATTGACGAAAACTTCAATTAGCTGTTTTGACCACTTCCCATGAAGAGAAATGGATTGTGACAGCTGAAACGATGTGCCGTAGCCTAATCACGACGGATAGCGTCGAAAACCGCGAGGAAATCGCACAATTCGTTTTCAAGATTTCGTACTGTATGGAGAACGGTGTATCGCTTAGGTAGATTTTACGTGTCAAGTAAGCAAAAATTTTTTCCGTTTTTCAGAGCTAGACCGGCGAGTGGGGTGTCAAAACACGCGTCTGCGCGCGGGCAGCACAACGGCGACGTATTCGAGGATGGGTTCAGTACAAAATATTAAAGTTTTGTTGAAAAAACGAGTTTTTTATTGTTTTTGCAGGAAATCACGCTATTTGGGCCCCCCAAAGGGCTGAAACGATCGCGGATCGCGGTCCACACGGAAGGTGCGGCCGGTAAGTACTTGATTATGTGAAAATAAACTTAGTTTATGGCAGGAATTTTAAGCAAATTTACACTATTGTTTTATTAATTGACGAAAACTTCAATTAGCTGTTTTGACCACTTCCCATGAAGAGAAATGGATTGTGACAGCTGAAACGATGTGCCGTAGCCTAATCACGACGGATAGCGTCGAAAACCGCGAGGAAATCGCACAATTCGTTTTCAAGATTTCGTACTGTATGGAGAACGGTGTATCGCTTAGGTAGATTTTACGTGTCAAGTAAGCAAAAATTTTTTCCGTTTTTCAGAGCTAGACCGGCGAGTGGGGTGTCAAAACACGCGTCTGCGCGCGGGCAGCACAACGGCGACGTATTCGAGGATGGGTTCAGTACAAAATATTAAAGTTTTGTTGAAAAAACGAGTTTTTTATTGTTTTTGCAGGAAATCACGCTATTTGGGCCCCCCAAAGGGCTGAAACGATCGCGGATCGCGGTCCACACGGAAGGTGCGGCCGGTAAGTACTTGATTATGTGAAAATAAACTTAGTTTATGGCAGGAATTTTAAGCAAATTTACACTATTGTTTTATTAATTGACGAAAACTTCAATTAGCTGTTTTGACCACTTCCCATGAAGAGAAATGGATTGTGACAGCTGAAACGATGTGCCGTAGCCTAATCACGACGGATAGCGTCGAAAACCGCGAGGAAATCGCACAATTCGTTTTCAAGATTTCGTACTGTATGGAGAACGGTGTATCGCTTAGGTAGATTTTACGTGTCAAGTAAGCAAAAATTTTTTCCGTTTTTCAGAGCTAGACCGGCGAGTGGGGTGTCAAAACACGCGTCTGCGCGCGGGCAGCACAACGGCGACGTATTCGAGGATGGGTTCAGTACAAAATATTAAAGTTTTGTTGAAAAAACGAGTTTTTTATTGTTTTTGCAGGAAATCACGCTATTTGGGCCCCCCAAAGGGCTGAAACGATCGCGGATCGCGGTCCACACGGAAGGTGCGGCCGGTAAGTACTTGATTATGTGAAAATAAACTTAGTTTATGGCAGGAATTTTAAGCAAATTTACACTATTGTTTTATTAATTGACGAAAACTTCAATTAGCTGTTTTGACCACTTCCCATGAAGAGAAATGGATTGTGACAGCTGAAACGATGTGCCGTAGCCTAATCACGACGGATAGCGTCGAAAACCGCGAGGAAATCGCACAATTCGTTTTCAAGATTTCGTACTGTATGGAGAACGGTGTATCGCTTAGGTAGATTTTACGTGTCAAGTAAGCAAAAATTTTTTCCGTTTTTCAGAGCTAGACCGGCGAGTGGGGTGTCAAAACACGCGTCTGCGCGCGGGCAGCACAACGGCGACGTATTCGAGGATGGGTTCAGTACAAAATATTAAAGTTTTGTTGAAAAAACGAGTTTTTTATTGTTTTTGCAGGAAATCACGCTATTTGGGCCCCCCAAAGGGCTGAAACGATCGCGGATCGCGGTCCACACGGAAGGTGCGGCCGGTAAGTACTTGATTATGTGAAAATAAACTTAGTTTATGGCAGGAATTTTAAGCAAATTTACACTATTGTTTTATTAATTGACGAAAACTTCAATTAGCTGTTTTGACCACTTCCCATGAAGAGAAATGGATTGTGACAGCTGAAACGATGTGCCGTAGCCTAATCACGACGGATAGCGTCGAAAACCGCGAGGAAATCGCACAATTCGTTTTCAAGATTTCGTACTGTATGGAGAACGGTGTATCGCTTAGGTAGATTTTACGTGTCAAGTAAGCAAAAATTTTTTTCCGTTTTTCAGAGCTAGACCGGCGAGTGGGGTGTCAAAACACGCGTCTGCGCGCGGGCAGCACAACGGCGACGTATTCGAGGATGGGTTCAGTACAAAATATTAAAGTTTTGTTGAAAAAACGAGTTTTTTATTGTTTTTGCAGGAAATCACGCTATTTGGGCCCCCCAAAGGGCTGAAACGATCGCGGATCGCGGTCCACACGGAAGGTGCGGCCGGTAAGTACTTGATTATGTGAAAATAAACTTAGTTTATGGCAGGAATTTTAAGCAAATTTACACTATTGTTTTATTAATTGACGAAAACTTCAATTAGCTGTTTTGACCACTTCCCATGAAGAGAAATGGATTGTGACAGCTGAAACGATGTGCCGTAGCCTAATCACGACGGATAGCGTCGAAAACCGCGAGGAAATCGCACAATTCGTTTTCAAGATTTCGTACTGTATGGAGAACGGTGTATCGCTTAGGTAGATTTTACGTGTCAAGTAAGCAAAAATTTTTTCCGTTTTTCAGAGCTAGACCGGCGAGTGGGGTGTCAAAACACGCGTCTGCGCGCGGGCAGCACAACGGCGACGTATTCGAGGATGGGTTCAGTACAAAATATTAAAGTTTTGTTGAAAAAACGAGTTTTTTATTGTTTTTGCAGGAAATCACGCTATTTGGGCCCCCCAAAGGGCTGAAACGATCGCGAATCGCGGTCCACACGGAAGGTGCGGCCGGTAAGTACTTGATTATGTGAAAATAAACTTAGTTTATGGCAGGAATTTTAAGCAAATTTACACTATTGTTTTATTAATTGACGAAAACTTCAATTAGCTGTTTTGACCACTTCCCATGAAGAGAAATGGATTGTGACAGCTGAAACGATGTGCCGTAGCCTAATCACGACGGATAGCGTCGAAAACCGCGAGGAAATCGCACAATTCGTTTTCAAGATTTCGTACTGTATGGAGAACGGTGTATCGCTTAGGTAGATTTTACGTGTCAAGTAAGCAAAAATTTTTTCCGTTTTTCAGAGCTAGACCGGCGAGTGGGGTGTCAAAACACGCGTCTGCGCGCGGGCAGCACAACGGCGACGTATTCGAGGATGGGTTCAGTACAAAATATTAAAGTTTTGTTGAAAAAACGAGTTTTTTATTGTTTTTGCAGGAAATCACGCTATTTGGGCCCCCCAAAGGGCTGAAACGATCGCGGATCGCGGTCCACACGGAAGGTGCGGCCGGTAAGTACTTGATTATGTGAAAATAAACTTAGTTTATGGCAGGAATTTTAAGCAAATTTACACTATTGTTTTATTAATTGACGAAAACTTCAATTAGCTGTTTTGACCACTTCCCATGAAGAGAAATGGATTGTGACAGCTGAAACGATGTGCCGTAGCCTAATCACGACGGATAGCGTCGAAAACCGCGAGGAAATCGCACAATTCGTTTTCAAGATTTCGTACTGTATGGAGAACGGTGTATCGCTTAGGTAGATTTTACGTGTCAAGTAAGCAAAAATTTTTTCCGTTTTTCAGAGCTAGACCGGCGAGTGGGGTGTCAAAACACGCGTCTGCGCGCGGGCAGCACAACGGCGACGTATTCGAGGATGGGTTCAGTACAAAATATTAAAGTTTTGTTGAAAAAACGAGTTTTTTATTGTTTTTGCAGGAAATCACGCTATTTGGGCCCCCCAAAGGGCTGAAACGATCGCGGATCGCGGTCCACACGGAAGGTGCGGCCGGTAAGTACTTGATTATGTGAAAATAAACTTAGTTTATGGCAGGAATTTTAAGCAAATTTACACTATTGTTTTATTAATTGACGAAAACTTCAATTAGCTGTTTTGACCACTTCCCATGAAGAGAAATGGATTGTGACAGCTGAAACGATGTGCCGTAGCCTAATCACGACGGATAGCGTCGAAAACCGCGAGGAAATCGCACAATTCGTTTTCAAGATTTCGTACTGTATGGAGAACGGTGTATCGCTTAGGTAGATTTTACGTGTCAAGTAAGCAAAAATTTTTTCCGTTTTTCAGAGCTAGACCGGCGAGTGGGGTGTCAAAACACGCGTCTGCGCGCGGGCAGCACAACGGCGACGTATTCGAGGATGGGTTCAGTACAAAATATTAAAGTTTTGTTGAAAAAACGAGTTTTTTATTGTTTTTGCAGGAAATCACGCTATTTGGGCCCCCCAAAGGGCTGAAACGATCGCGGATCGCGGTCCACACGGAAGGTGCGGCCGGTAAGTACTTGATTATGTGAAAATAAACTTAGTTTATGGCAGGAATTTTAAGCAAATTTACACTATTGTTTTATTAATTGACGAAAACTTCAATTAGCTGTTTTGACCACTTCCCATGAAGAGAAATGGATTGTGACAGCTGAAACGATGTGCCGTAGCCTAATCACGACGGATAGCGTCGAAAACCGCGAGGAAATCGCACAATTCGTTTTCAAGATTTCGTACTGTATGGAGAACGGTGTATCGCTTAGGTAGATTTTACGTGTCAAGTAAGCAAACATTTTTTCCGTTTTTCAGAGCTAGACCGGCGAGTGGGGTGTCAAAACACGCGTCTGCGCGCGGGCAGCACAACGGCGACGTATTCGAGGATGGGTTCAGTACAAAATATTAAAGTTTTGTTGAAAAAACGAGTTTTTTATTGTTTTTGCAGGAAATCACGCTATTTGGGCCCCCCAAAGGGCTGAAACGATCGCGGATCGCGGTCCACACGGAAGGTGCGGCCGGTAAGTACTTGATTATGTGAAAATAAACTTAGTTTATGGCAGGAATTTTAAGCAAATTTACACTATTGTTTTATTAATTGACGAAAACTTCAATTAGCTGTTTTGACCACTTCCCATGAAGAGAAATGGATTGTGACAGCTGAAACGATGTGCCGTAGCCTAATCACGACGGATAGCGTCGAAAACCGCGAGGAAATCGCACAATTCGTTTTCAAGATTTCGTACTGTATGGAGAACGGTGTATCGCTTAGGTAGATTTTACGTGTCAAGTAAGCAAAAATTTTTTCCGTTTTTCAGAGCTAGACCGGCGAGTGGGGTGTCAAAACACGCGTCTGCGCGCGGGCAGCACAACGGCGACGTATTCGAGGATGGGTTCAGTACAAAATATTAAAGTTTTGTTGAAAAAACGAGTTTTTTATTGTTTTTGCAGGAAATCACGCTATTTGGGCCCCCCAAAGGGCTGAAACGATCGCGGATCGCGGTCCACACGGAAGGTGCGGCCGGTAAGTACTTGATTATGTGAAAATAAACTTAGTTTATGGCAGGAATTTTAAGCAAATTTACACTATTGTTTTATTAATTGACGAAAACTTCAATTAGCTGTTTTGACCACTTCCCATGAAGAGAAATGGATTGTGACAGCTGAAACGATGTGCCGTAGCCTAATCACGACGGATAGCGTCGAAAACCGCGAGGAAATCGCACAATTCGTTTTCAAGATTTCGTACTGTATGGAGAACGGTGTATCGCTTAGGTAGATTTTACG
This sequence comes from Aporophyla nigra, assembly GCA_947507805.1. Taxonomy (NCBI): domain Eukaryota; kingdom Metazoa; phylum Arthropoda; class Insecta; order Lepidoptera; family Noctuidae; genus Aporophyla; species Aporophyla nigra. Next base: position 25,813,250 of record OX382301.1, read on the forward strand.
TGTCAAGTAAGCAAAAATTTTTTCCGTTTTTCAGAGCTAGACCGGCGAGTGGGGTGTCAAAACACGCGTCTGCGCGCGGGCAGCACAACGGCGACGTATTCGAGGATGGGTTCAGTACAAAATATTAAAGTTTTGTTGAAAAAACGAGTTTTTTATTGTTTTTGCAGGAAATCACGCTATTTGGGCCCCCCAAAGAGCTGAAACGATCGCGGATCGCGGTCCACACGGAAGGTGCGGCCGGTAAGTACTTGATTATGTGAAAATAAACTTAGTTTATGGCAGGAATTTTAAGCAAATTTACACTATTGTTTTATTAATTGACGAAAACTTCAATTAGCTGTTTTGACCACTTCCCATGAAGAGAAATGGATTGTGACAGCTGAAACGATGTGCCGTAGCCTAATCACGACGGATAGCGTCGAAAACCGCGAGGAAATCGCACAATTCGTTTTCAAGATTTCGTACTGTATGGAGAACGGTGTATCGCTTAGGTAGATTTTACGTGTCAAGTAAGCAAAAATTTTTTCCGTTTTTCAGAGCTAGACCGGCGAGTGGGGTGTCAAAACACGCGTCTGCGCGCGGGCAGCACAACGGCGACGTATTCGAGGATGGGTTCAGTACAAAATATTAAAGTTTTGTTGAAAAAACGAGTTTTTTATTGTTTTTGCAGGAAATCACGCTATTTGGGCCCCCCAAAGGGCTGAAACGATCGCGGATCGCGGTCCACACGGAAGGTGCGGCCGGTAAGTACTTGATTATGTGAAAATAAACTTAGTTTATGGCAGGAATTTTAAGCAAATTTACACTATTGTTTTATTAATTGACGAAAACTTCAATTAGCTGTTTTGACCACTTCCCATGAAGAGAAATGGATTGTGACAGCTGAAACGATGTGCCGTAGCCTAATCACGACGGATAGCGTCGAAAACCGCGAGGAAATCGCACAATTCGTTTTCAAGATTTCGTACTGTATGGAGAACGGTGTATCGCTTAGGTAGATTTTACGTGTCAAGTAAGCAAAAATTTTTTCCGTTTTTCAGAGCTAGACCGGCGAGTGGGGTGTCAAAACACGCGTCTGCGCGCGGGCAGCACAACGGCGACGTATTCGAGGATGGGTTCAGTACAAAATATTAAAGTTTTGTTGAAAAAACGAGTTTTTTATTGTTTTTGCAGGAAATCACGCTATTTGGGCCCCCCAAAGGGCTGAAACGATCGCGAATCGCGGTCCACACGGAAGGTGCGGCCGGTAAGTACTTGATTATGTGAAAATAAACTTAGTTTATGGCAGGAATTTTAAGCAAATTTACACTATTGTTTTATTAATTGACGAAAACTTCAATTAGCTGTTTTGACCACTTCCCATGAAGAGAAATGGATTGTGACAGCTGAAACGATGTGCCGTAGCCTAATCACGACGGATAGCGTCGAAAACCGCGAGGAAATCGCACAATTCGTTTTCAAGATTTCGTACTGTATGGAGAACGGTGTATCGCTTAGGTAGATTTTACGTGTCAAGTAAGCAAAAATTTTTTCCGTTTTTCAGAGCTAGACCGGCGAGTGGGGTGTCAAAACACGCGTCTGCGCGCGGGCAGCACAACGGCGACGTATTCGAGGATGGGTTCAGTACAAAATATTAAAGTTTTGTTGAAAAAACGAGTTTTTTATTGTTTTTGCAGGAAATCACGCTATTTGGGCCCCCCAAAGGGCTGAAACGATCGCGGATCGCGGTCCACACGGAAGGTGCGGCCGGTAAGTACTTGATTATGTGAAAATAAACTTAGTTTATGGCAGGAATTTTAAGCAAATTTACACTATTGTTTTATTAATTGACGAAAACTTCAATTAGCTGTTTTGACCACTTCCCATGAAGAGAAATGGATTGTGACAGCTGAAACGATGTGCCGTAGCCTAATCACGACGGATAGCGTCGAAAACCGCGAGGAAATCGCACAATTCGTTTTCAAGATTTCGTACTGTATGGAGAACGGTGTATCGCTTAGGTAGATTTTACGTGTCAAGTAAGCAAAAATTTTTTCCGTTTTTCAGAGCTAGACCGGCGAGTGGGGTGTCAAAACACGCGTCTGCGCGCGGGCAGCACAACGGCGACGTATTCGAGGATGGGTTCAGTACAAAATATTAAAGTTTTGTTGAAAAAACGAGTTTTTTATTGTTTTTGCAGGAAATCACGCTATTTGGGCCCCCCAAAGGGCTGAAACGATCGCGGATCGCGGTCCACACGGAAGGTGCGGCCGGTAAGTACTTGATTATGTGAAAATAAACTTAGTTTATGGCAGGAATTTTAAGCAAATTTACACTATTGTTTTATTAATTGACGAAAACTTCAATTAGCTGTTTTGACCACTTCCCATGAAGAGAAATGGATTGTGACAGCTGAAACGATGTGCCGTAGCCTAATCACGACGGATAGCGTCGAAAACCGCGAGGAAATCGCACAATTCGTTTTCAAGATTTCGTACTGTATGGAGAACGGTGTATCGCTTAGGTAGATTTTACGTGTCAAGTAAGCAAAAATTTTTTCCGTTTTTCAGAGCTAGACCGGCGAGTGGGGTGTCAAAACACGCGTCTGCGCGCGGGCAGCACAACGGTGACGTATTCGAGGATGGGTTCAGTACAAAATATTAAAGTTTTGTTGAAAAAACGAGTTTTTTATTGTTTTTGCAGGAAATCACGCTATTTGGGCCCCCCAAAGGGCTGAAACGATCGCGGATCGCGGTCCACACGGAAGGTGCGGCCGGTAAGTACTTGATTATGTGAAAATAAACTTAGTTTATGGCAGGAATTTTAAGCAAATTTACACTATTGTTTTATTAATTGACGAAAACTTCAATTAGCTGTTTTGACCACTTCCCATGAAGAGAAATGGATTGTGACAGCTGAAACGATGTGCCGTAGCCTAATCACGACGGATAGCGTCGAAAACCGCGAGGAAATCGCACAATTCGTTTTCAAGATTTCGTACTGTATGGAGAACGGTGTATCGCTTAGGTAGATTTTACGTGTCAAGTAAGCAAAAATTTTTTCCGTTTTTCAGAGCTAGACCGGCGAGTGGGGTGTCAAAACACGCGTCTGCGCGCGGGCAGCACAACGGCGACGTATTCGAGGATGGGTTCAGTACAAAATATTAAAGTTTTGTTGAAAAAACGAGTTTTTTATTGTTTTTGCAGGAAATCACGCTATTTGGGCCCCCCAAAGGGCTGAAACGATCGCGGATCGCGGTCCACACGGAAGGTGCGGCCGGTAAGTACTTGATTATGTGAAAATAAACTTAGTTTATGGCAGGAATTTTAAGCAAATTTACACTATTGTTTTATTAATTGACGAAAACTTCAATTAGCTGTTTTGACCACTTCCCATGAAGAGAAATGGATTGTGACAGCTGAAACGATGTGCCGTAGCCTAATCACGACGGATAGCGTCGAAAACCGCGAGGAAATCGCACAATTCGTTTTCAAGATTTCGTACTGTATGGAGAACGGTGTATCGCTTAGGTAGATTTTACGTGTCAAGTAAGCAAAAATTTTTTCCGTTTTTCAGAGCTAGACCGGCGAGTGGGGTGTCAAAACACGCGTCTGCGCGCGGGCAGCACAACGGCGACGTATTCGAGGATGGGTTCAGTACAAAATATTAAAGTTTTGTTGAAAAAACGAGTTTTTTATTGTTTTTGCAGGAAATCACGCTATTTGGGCCCCCCAAAGGGCTGAAACGATCGCGGATCGCGGTCCACACGGAAGGTGCGGCCGGTAAGTACTTGATTATGTGAAAATAAACTTAGTTTATGGCAGGAATTTTAAGCAAATTTACACTATTGTTTTATTAATTGACGAAAACTTCAATTAGCTGTTTTGACCACTTCCCATGAAGAGAAATGGATTGTGACAGCTGAAACGATGTGCCGTAGCCTAATCACGACGGATAGCGTCGAAAACCGCGAGGAAATCGCACAATTCGTTTTCAAGATTTCGTACTGTATGGAGAACGGTGTATCGCTTAGGTAGATTTTACGTGTCAAGTAAGCAAAAATTTTTTCCGTTTTTCAGAGCTAGACCGGCGAGTGGGGTGTCAAAACACGCGTCTGCGCGCGGGCAGCACAACGGCGACGTATTCGAGGATGGGTTCAGTACAAAATATTAAAGTTTTGTTGAAAAAACGAGTTTTTTATTGTTTTTGCAGGAAATCACGCTATTTGGGCCCCCCAAAGGGCTGAAACGATCGCGGATCGCGGTCCACACGGAAGGTGCGGCCGGTAAGTACTTGATTATGTGAAAATAAACTTAGTTTATGGCAGGAATTTTAAGCAAATTTACACTATTGTTTTATTAATTGACGAAAACTTCAATTAGCTGTTTTGACCACTTCCCATGAAGAGAAATGGATTGTGACAGCTGAAACGATGTGCCGTAGCCTAATCACGACGGATAGCGTCGAAAACCGCGAGGAAATCGCACAATTCGTTTTCAAGATTTCGTACTGTATGGAGAACGGTGTATCGCTTAGGTAGATTTTACGTGTCAAGTAAGCAAAAATTTTTTCCGTTTTTCAGAGCTAGACCGGCGAGTGGGGTGTCAAAACACGCGTCTGCGCGCGGGCAGCACAACGGCGACGTATTCGAGGATGGGTTCAGTACAAAATATTAAAGTTTTGTTGAAAAAACGAGTTTTTTATTGTTTTTGCAGGAAATCACGCTATTTGGGCCCCCCAAAGGGCTGAAACGATCGCGGATCGCGGTCCACACGGAAGGTGCGGCCGGTAAGTACTTGATTATGTGAAAATAAACTTAGTTTATGGCAGGAATTTTAAGCAAATTTACACTATTGTTTTATTAATTGACGAAAACTTCAATTAGCTGTTTTGACCACTTCCCATGAAGAGAAATGGATTGTGACAGCTGAAACGATGTGCCGTAGCCTAATCACGACGGATAGCGTCGAAAACCGCGAGGAAATCGCACAATTCGTTTTCAAGATTTCGTACTGTATGGAGAACGGTGTATCGCTTAGGTAGATTTTACGTGTCAAGTAAGCAAAAATTTTTTCCGTTTTTCAGAGCTAGACCGGCGAGTGGGGTGTCAAAACACGCGTCTGCGCGCGGGCAGCACAACGGCGACGTATTCGAGGATGGGTTCAGTACAAAATATTAAAGTTTTGTTGAAAAAACGAGTTTTTTATTGTTTTTGCAGGAAATCACGCTATTTGGGCCCCCCAAAGGGCTGAAACGATCGCGGATCGCGGTCCACACGGAAGGTGCGGCCGGTAAGTACTTGATTATGTGAAAATAAACTTAGTTTATGGCAGGAATTTTAAGCAAATTTACACTATTGTTTTATTAATTGACGAAAACTTCAATTAGCTGTTTTGACCACTTCCCATGAAGAGAAATGGATTGTGACAGCTGAAACGATGTGCCGTAGCCTAATCACGACGGATAGCGTCGAAAACCGCGAGGAAATCGCACAATTCGTTTTCAAGATTTCGTACTGTATGGAGAACGGTGTATCGCTTAGGTAGATTTTACGTGTCAAGTAAGCAAAAATTTTTTCCGTTTTTCAGAGCTAGACCGGCGAGTGGGGTGTCAAAACACGCGTCTGCGCGCGGGCAGCACAACGGCGACGTATTCGAGGATGGGTTCAGTACAAAATATTAAAGTTTTGTTGAAAAAACGAGTTTTTTATTGTTTTTGCAGGAAATCACGCTATTTGGGCCCCCCAAAGGGCTGAAACGATCGCGGATCGCGGTCCACACGGAAGGTGCGGCCGGTAAGTACTTGATTATGTGAAAATAAACTTAGTTTATGGCAGGAATTTTAAGCAAATTTACACTATTGTTTTATTAATTGACGAAAACTTCAATTAGCTGTTTTGACCACTTCCCATGAAGAGAAATGGATTGTGACAGCTGAAACGATGTGCCGTAGCCTAATCACGACGGATAGCGTCGAAAACCGCGAGGAAATCGCACAATTCGTTTTCAAGATTTCGTACTGTATGGAGAACGGTGTATCGCTTAGGTAGATTTTACGTGTCAAGTAAGCAAAAATTTTTTCCGTTTTTCAGAGCTAGACCGGCGAGTGGGGTGTCAAAACACGCGTCTGCGCGCGGGCAGCACAACGGCGACGTATTCGAGGATGGGTTCAGTACAAAATATTAAAGTTTTGTTGAAAAAACGAGTTTTTTATTGTTTTTGCAGGAAATCACGCTATTTGGGCCCCCCAAAGGGCTGAAACGATCGCGGATCGCGGTCCACACGGAAGGTGCGGCCGGTAAGTACTTGATTATGTGAAAATAAACTTAGTTTATGGCAGGAATTTTAAGCAAATTTACACTATTGTTTTATTAATTGACGAAAACTTCAATTAGCTGTTTTGACCACTTCCCATGAAGAGAAATGGATTGTGACAGCTGAAACGATGTGCCGTAGCCTAATCACGACGGATAGCGTCGAAAACCGCGAGGAAATCGCACAATTCGTTTTCAAGATTTCGTACTGTATGGAGAACGGTGTATCGCTTAGGTAGATTTTACGTGTCAAGTAAGCAAAAATTTTTTCCGTTTTTCAGAGCTAGACCGGCGAGTGGGGTGTCAAAACACGCGTCTGCGCGCGGGCAGCACAACGGCGACGTATTCGAGGATGGGTTCAGTACAAAATATTAAAGTTTTGTTGAAAAAACGAGTTTTTTATTGTTTTTGCAGGAAATCACGCTATTTGGGCCCCCCAAAGGGCTGAAACGATCGCGGATCGCGGTCCACACGGAAGGTGCGGCCGGTAAGTACTTGATTATGTGAAAATAAACTTAGTTTATGGCAGGAATTTTAAGCAAATTTACACTATTGTTTTATTAATTGACGAAAACTTCAATTAGCTGTTTTGACCACTTCCCATGAAGAGAAATGGATTGTGACAGCTGAAACGATGTGCCGTAGCCTAATCACGACGGATAGCGTCGAAAACCGCGAGGAAATCGCACAATTCGTTTTCAAGATTTCGTACTGTATGGAGAACGGTGTATCGCTTAGGTAGATTTTACGTGTCAAGTAAGCAAAAATTTTTTCCGTTTTTCAGAGCTAGACCGGCGAGTGGGGTGTCAAAACACGCGTCTGCGCGCGGGCAGCACAACGGCGACGTATTCGAGGATGGGTTCAGTACAAAATATTAAAGTTTTGTTGAAAAAACGAGTTTTTTATTGTTTTTGCAGGAAATCACGCTATTTGGGCCCCCCAAAGGGCTGAAACGATCGCGGATCGCGGTCCACACGGAAGGTGCGGCCGGTAAGTACTTGATTATGTGAAAATAAACTTAGTTTATGGCAGGAATTTTAAGCAAATTTACACTATTGTTTTATTAATTGACGAAAACTTCAATTAGCTGTTTTGACCACTTCCCATGAAGAGAAATGGATTGTGACAGCTGAAACGATGTGCCGTAGCCTAATCACGACGGATAGCGTCGAAAACCGCGAGGAAATCGCACAATTCGTTTTCAAGATTTCGTACTGTATGGAGAACGGTGTATCGCTTAGGTAGATTTTACGTGTCAAGTAAGCAAAAATTTTTTCCGTTTTTCAGAGCTAGACCGGCGAGTGGGGTGTCAAAACACGCGTCTGCGCGCGGGCAGCACAACGGCGACGTATTCGAGGATGGGTTCAGTACAAAATATTAAAGTTTTGTTGAAAAAACGAGTTTTTTATTGTTTTTGCAGGAAATCACGCTATTTGGGCCCCCCAAAGGGCTGAAACGATCGCGAATCGCGGTCCACACGGAAGGTGCGGCCGGTAAGTACTTGATTATGTGAAAATAAACTTAGTTTATGGCAGGAATTTTAAGCAAATTTACACTATTGTTTTATTAATTGACGAAAACTTCAATTAGCTGTTTTGACCACTTCCCATGAAGAGAAATGGATTGTGACAGCTGAAACGATGTGCCGTAGCCTAATCACGACGGATAGCGTCGAAAACCGCGAGGAAATCGCACAATTCGTTTTCAAGATTTCGTACTGTATGGAGAACGGTGTATCGCTTAGGTAGATTTTACGTGTCAAGTAAGCAAAAATTTTTTCCGTTTTTCAGAGCTAGACCGGCGAGTGGGGTGTCAAAACACGCGTCTGCGCGCGGGCAGCACAACGGCGACGTATTCGAGGATGGGTTCAGTACAAAATATTAAAGTTTTGTTGAAAAAACGAGTTTTTTATTGTTTTTGCAGGAAATCACGCTATTTGGGCCCCCCAAAGGGCTGAAACGATCGCGGATCGCGGTCCACACGGAAGGTGCGGCCGGTAAGTACTTGATTATGTGAAAATAAACTTAGTTTATGGCAGGAATTTTAAGCAAATTTACACTATTGTTTTATTAATTGACGAAAACTTCAATTAGCTGTTTTGACCACTTCCCATGAAGAGAAATGGATTGTGACAGCTGAAACGATGTGCCGTAGCCTAATCACGACGGATAGCGTCGAAAACCGCGAGGAAATCGCACAATTCGTTTTCAAGATTTCGTACTGTATGGAGAACGGTGTATCGCTTAGGTAGATTTTACGTGTCAAGTAAGCAAAAATTTTTTCCGTTTTTCAGAGCTAGACCGGCGAGTGGGGTGTCAAAACACGCGTCTGCGCGCGGGCAGCACAACGGCGACGTATTCGAGGATGGGTTCAGTACAAAATATTAAAGTTTTGTTGAAAAAACGAGTTTTTTATTGTTTTTGCAGGAAATCACGCTATTTGGGCCCCCCAAAGGGCTGAAACGATCGCGGATCGCGGTCCACACGGAAGGTGCGGCCGGTAAGTACTTGATTATGTGAAAATAAACTTAGTTTATGGCAGGAATTTTAAGCAAATTTACACTATTGTTTTATTAATTGACGAAAACTTCAATTAGCTGTTTTGACCACTTCCCATGAAGAGAAATGGATTGTGACAGCTGAAACGATGTGCCGTAGCCTAATCACGACGGATAGCGTCGAAAACCGCGAGGAAATCGCACAATTCGTTTTCAAGATTTCGTACTGTATGGAGAACGGTGTATCGCTTAGGTAGATTTTACGTGTCAAGTAAGCAAAAATTTTTTCCGTTTTTCAGAGCTAGACCGGCGAGTGGGGTGTCAAAACACGCGTCTGCGCGCGGGCAGCACAACGGCGACGTATTCGAGGATGGGTTCAGTACAAAATATTAAAGTTTTGTTGAAAAAACGAGTTTTTTATTGTTTTTGCAGGAAATCACGCTATTTGGGCCCCCCAAAGGGCTGAAACGATCGCGGATCGCGGTCCACACGGAAGGTGCGGCCGGTAAGTACTTGATTATGTGAAAATAAACTTAGTTTATGGCAGGAATTTTAAGCAAATTTACACTATTGTTTTATTAATTGACGAAAACTTCAATTAGCTGTTTTGACCACTTCCCATGAAGAGAAATGGATTGTGACAGCTGAAACGATGTGCCGTAGCCTAATCACGACGGATAGCGTCGAAAACCGCGAGGAAATCGCACAATTCGTTTTCAAGATTTCGTACTGTATGGAGAACGGTGTATCGCTTAGGTAGATTTTACGTGTCAAGTAAGCAAAAATTTTTTCCGTTTTTCAGAGCTAGACCGGCGAGTGGGGTGTCAAAACACGCGTCTGCGCGCGGGCAGCACAACGGCGACGTATTCGAGGATGGGTTCAGTACAAAATATTAAAGTTTTGTTGAAAAAACGAGTTTTTTATTGTTTTTGCAGGAAATCACGCTATTTGGGCCCCCCAAAGGGCTGAAACGATCGCGGATCGCGGTCCACACGGAAGGTGCGGCCGGTAAGTACTTGATTATGTGAAAATAAACTTAGTTTATGGCAGGAATTTTAAGCAAATTTACACTATTGTTTTATTAATTGACGAAAACTTCAATTAGCTGTTTTGACCACTTCCCATGAAGAGAAATGGATTGTGACAGCTGAAACGATGTGCCGTAGCCTAATCACGACGGATAGCGTCGAAAACCGCGAGGAAATCGCACAATTCGTTTTCAAGATTTCGTACTGTATGGAGAACGGTGTATCGCTTAGGTAGATTTTACGTGTCAAGTAAGCAAAAATTTTTTCCGTTTTTCAGAGCTAGACCGGCGAGTGGGGTGTCAAAACACGCGTCTGCGCGCGGGCAGCACAACGGCGACGTATTCGAGGATGGGTTCAGTACAAAATATTAAAGTTTTGTTGAAAAAACGAGTTTTTTATTGTTTTTGCAGGAAATCACGCTATTTGGGCCCCCCAAAGGGCTGAAACGATCGCGGATCGCGGTCCACACGGAAGGTGCGGCCGGTAAGTACTTGATTATGTGAAAATAAACTTAGTTTATGGCAGGAATTTTAAGCAAATTTACACTATTGTTTTATTAATTGACGAAAACTTCAATTAGCTGTTTTGACCACTTCCCATGAAGAGAAATGGATTGTGACAGCTGAAACGATGTGCCGTAGCCTAATCACGACGGATAGCGTCGAAAACCGCGAGGAAATCGCACAATTCGTTTTCAAGATTTCGTACTGTATGGAGAACGGTGTATCGCTTAGGTAGATTTTACGTGTCAAGTAAGCAAAAATTTTTTCCGTTTTTCAGAGCTAGACCGGCGAGTGGGGTGTCAAAACACGCGTCTGCGCGCGGGCAGCACAACGGCGACGTATTCGAGGATGGGTTCAGTACAAAATATTAAAGTTTTGTTGAAAAAACGAGTTTTTTATTGTTTTTGCAGGAAATCACGCTATTTGGGCCCCCCAAAGGGCTGAAACGATCGCGGATCGCGGTCCACACGGAAGGTGCGGCCGGTAAGTACTTGATTATGTGAAAATAAACTTAGTTTATGGCAGGAATTTTAAGCAAATTTACACTATTGTTTTATTAATTGACGAAAACTTCAATTAGCTGTTTTGACCACTTCCCATGAAGAGAAATGGATTGTGACAGCTGAAACGATGTGCCGTAGCCTAATCACGACGGATAGCGTCGAAAACCGCGAGGAAATCGCACAATTCGTTTTCAAGATTTCGTACTGTATGGAGAACGGTGTATCGCTTAGGTAGATTTTACGTGTCAAGTAAGCAAAAATTTTTTCCGTTTTTCAGAGCTAGACCGGCGAGTGGGGTGTCAAAACACGCGTCTGCGCGCGGGCAGCACAACGGCGACGTATTCGAGGATGGGTTCAGTACAAAATATTAAAGTTTTGTTGAAAAAACGAGTTTTTTATTGTTTTTGCAGGAAATCACGCTATTTGGGCCCCCCAAAGGGCTGAAACGATCGCGGATCGCGGTCCACACGGAAGGTGCGGCCGGTAAGTACTTGATTATGTGAAAATAAACTTAGTTTATGGCAGGAATTTTAAGCAAATTTACACTATTGTTTTATTAATTGACGAAAACTTCAATTAGCTGTTTTGACCACTTCCCATGAAGAGAAATGGATTGTGACAGCTGAAACGATGTGCCGTAGCCTAATCACGACGGATAGCGTCGAAAACCGCGAGGAAATCGCACAATTCGTTTTCAAGATTTCGTACTGTATGGAGAACGGTGTATCGCTTAGGTAGATTTTACGTGTCAAGTAAGCAAAAATTTTTTCCGTTTTTCAGAGCTAGACCGGCGAGTGGGGTGTCAAAACACGCGTCTGCGCGCGGGCAGCACAACGGCGACGTATTCGAGGATGGGTTCAGTACAAAATATTAAAGTTTTGTTGAAAAAACGAGTTTTTTATTGTTTTTGCAGGAAATCACGCTATTTGGGCCCCCCAAAGGGCTGAAACGATCGCGGATCGCGGTCCACACGGAAGGTGCGGCCGGTAAGTACTTGATTATGTGAAAATAAACTTAGTTTATGGCAGGAATTTTAAGCAAATTTACACTATTGTTTTATTAATTGACGAAAACTTCAATTAGCTGTTTTGACCACTTCCCATGAAGAGAAATGGATTGTGACAGCTGAAACGATGTGCCGTAGCCTAATCACGACGGATAGCGTCGAAAACCGCGAGGAAATCGCACAATTCGTTTTCAAGATTTCGTACTGTATGGAGAACGGTGTATCGCTTAGGTAGATTTTACGTGTCAAGTAAGCAAAAATTTTTTCCGTTTTTCAGAGCTAGACCGGCGAGTGGGGTGTCAAAACACGCGTCTGCGCGCGGGCAGCACAACGGCGACGTATTCGAGGATGGGTTCAGTACAAAATATTAAAGTTTTGTTGAAAAAACGAGTTTTTTATTGTTTTTGCAGGAAATCACGCTATTTGGGCCCCCCAAAGGGCTGAAACGATCGCGGATCGCGGTCCACACGGAAGGTGCGGCCGGTAAGTACTTGATTATGTGAAAATAAACTTAGTTTATGGCAGGAATTTTAAGCAAATTTACACTATTGTTTTATTAATTGACGAAAACTTCAATTAGCTGTTTTGACCACTTCCCATGAAGAGAAATGGATTGTGACAGCTGAAACGATGTGCCGTAGCCTAATCACGACGGATAGCGTCGAAAACCGCGAGGAAATCGCACAATTCGTTTTCAAGATTTCGTACTGTATGGAGAACGGTGTATCGCTTAGGTAGATTTTACGTGTCAAGTAAGCAAAAATTTTTTCCGTTTTTCAGAGCTAGACCGGCGAGTGGGGTGTCAAAACACGCGTCTGCGCGCGGGCAGCACAACGGCGACGTATTCGAGGATGGGTTCAGTACAAAATATTAAAGTTTTGTTGAAAAAACGAGTTTTTTATTGTTTTTGCAGGAAATCACGCTATTTGGGCCCCCCAAAGGGCTGAAACGATCGCGGATCGCGGTCCACACGGAAGGTGCGGCCGGTAAGTACTTGATTATGTGAAAATAAACTTAGTTTATGGCAGGAATTTTAAGCAAATTTACACTATTGTTTTATTAATTGACGAAAACTTCAATTAGCTGTTTTGACCACTTCCCATGAAGAGAAATGGATTGTGACAGCTGAAACGATGTGCCGTAGCCTAATCACGACGGATAGCGTCGAAAACCGCGAGGAAATCGCACAATTCGTTTTCAAGATTTCGTACTGTATGGAGAACGGTGTATCGCTTAGGTAGATTTTACGTGTCAAGTAAGCAAAAATTTTTTCCGTTTTTCAGAGCTAGACCGGCGAGTGGGGTGTCAAAACACGCGTCTGCGC